>JAJMGW010000031.1:0-91152 GCA_030582755.1 Wickerhamiella galacta | reverse complement strand
TGCCGCTGGTTCAAGCCCTGCTGCCGCATCCGGCTCCGCTCCTAGCTCCGGCTCTGGCTCTGGTTCTGGTTCCAACCCCGGCTCCGGCTCCGGCTCCGCTCCTAGCTCCGGCTCTGGCTCTGGTTCAGGCTCAGCTCCTGGCTCTGGCTCTGGCTCTGGCTCTGGTTCCAACCCCGGCTCCGCTCCTGGTTCAGGCTCCGGCTCTGACTCTGGCTCTACCCCTGGCTCTGGCTCTGGCTCTACCCCTGGTGCCGCTGGTTCAAGCCCTGCTGCCGCATCCGGCTCCGCTCCTAGCTCCGGCTCTGGCTCTGGTTCTGGTTCCAACCCCGGCTCCGGCTCCGGCTCCAACCCTGGCTCTGGCTCTGGCTCTGGCTCTGGTTCTGGTTCCAACCCCGGCTCCGCTCCTGGTTCAGGCTCCGGCTCTGGCTCTGGCTCTACCCCTGGTGCCGCTGGTTCAAGCCCTGTTGCCGCATCCGGCTCCGCTCCTGGCTCCGGCTCTGGCTCTGGTTCCAACCCTGGCTCTGGCTCCGCTTCTGGTGCCGGTTCGGGCCCTGCTACCGTCTCCGGCTCTTCTCCCGGCTCGGGATCTGGTTCCAACCCCGGTTCTGGCTCTGGTGTCGCTGTTTCTAACGGCGCGACGGCCTTGTCTAGTGGCTTCGCTGTAATTTTGGGCGGCATTTTGTTTGCCCTGTTGTAGACTCTTTACTTTTTTTAGTCGTTTGCACCGTTTGTGCTTATATACCCATTAATTCTTTTTTGTGCTCGGGTCGACACTGGCACTAGTGTTATGAGAGTAATCCTGGGTCAGTTAGTTTCGTCGACGAGTTTTCTTGCGGCTTTAATCGTGCCTTCTGTCCCCGTGAGAGAAGAACCCTCTGACGCATTCACTTGGGCTCACGGATGGAGTGGAGGCCTTTGCGGCTATGGCCCGGATCTTCTTGTGCCTGTGAAAGGAAATTGGTTCAGACCGTCATTACGGCTCTTGTGACCATATTTGGCACGAGGACAATTAAGACTTCGAGTCTACCTATGTGTATATCAAGTATTTAATCTAGGTATGGAAATTGTTTAATACTAGTTCAAGGTTTCTATGGTATTATGATTATATACGTGCTCGACGTTAGCTGGTGTAAATATTTCCATAAAACCTCCCAAAACGGCCTGGCAAAGGAATTGCTACTTCTGTTGATGTCAAGTGGTTGGAGAATATTGTGAGAAGCACAAAAATGAAGAAACGCCCTGTACGACTACGACCGCAACCCTAAAATAACGTGAAGTTGTTTTCCACGATGTCACGTGCACGACTGGACTTGCTTAGACAACTGTCCCCGGATAACGCAATGTCGTACGGACCAAGGGCGGCGGAGCGGCTGGCAGGTAAGACGGTTCTCGTCACGGGTGCGAGCTCCGGGATCGGTCTTCAGACGGCATTTGAGCTTGCCTCAGCTGCAGAGGGAAATATCAGGCTAATTCTTGCTGCTCGCCGCGAGGACCGTTTGCTCGAGATTAAGAAGGACCTAGAGGCAAAGCATGCCCGAATTCACGTACTGCCAACCAGGTTGGATATTTCAAAGTACAAGGAAGTGCCTTCGTACGTTAAGAACCTCCCTAAGGAGTGGTCCAATATAGATGTACTGATCAACAATGCCGGTATGGTGTATGGTCGCGAGAAAGTTGGTGACCTGGATATTGGAGACATTGAGACAATGTACTTCACCAACGTATTGGGGCTAATAGCTCTAACTAACTCCTTTTTATCTCAATTTCGGTCCGCTGGCAAAGGTGATATCGTACTTCTCGGTTCCATTGCAGGGAGAGACCCGTATCCTGAGGGGAGCGTCTATTGCGCCACGAAAGCATCCATCCGTTCCTTTGCTGAATCGCTCCGCAAGGAGACAATTGACACGGGTATTCGTGTGATTGAAGTTGACCCTGGTGCTGTAGAAACTGAGTTTTCCGTTGTGCGGTTCAGAGGTGATGTCGAGCAGGCTAAGGGCGTATATGCAGGAAAGGAACCACTAAACGCGGAAGATATCGCGGAGGTGATTGTCTTTGCTCTCAGCCGCCGCCGAAACACGGTGATCGCAGAGACACTTATTTTCCCCAACGGGCAGGCTAGTGCTCGTGATCATCATGTAAAGAAATAGATCAACCTTGTATACATTTCTGCTGGGATTAAACCACGCGGCTATGTTGGCTGGCCCAACCAGACTGTGGGTTATGGGAACCACACGACTACCCGATAAGCCGAAGATCTCAAATCTGTGAACTTAAAGGCGTATTGGTTCAACAAATTTAGCAATCCATCGTCATATCCCATTGAGCAATCTGTGAGCTGTTGCGCTTCAGTGTACTTGTCGTAATGAATGCCAAACAAAAAGAAGATGTGCCTCAAAGACTTGGACAATGGGGCGACACTTCGAATGCAAATTTGGAAAAGCATGGCGGTTGGTCACCGATACTGTAGGCAGCAAATCTTTCGTTTTTAAAATGCCAAGCCGTTTTAGACTTGCTGCCTAGATGTTGCTGGCAGCTCCTCCGGGGCTATCAATGCCGAAATATTTTAAACGGATGGCATAACAAGATAAGCCAAAAAAAGGGCCGAGCTGGGAATTGAACCCAGGACCACTCGCAGATTTCAACCAGCTTAATCAGCCGTCGCCCAAAGCGAGTATCATACTACTAGACCACACGGCCAGTTACTGTCAGTGGAGTCGTTTGCGCAACTTGTGTTTGATGGTTTGACACTGCCAGAGATTTTCATTAGTGGTATTCTGCGTTTTTATTTAGTGGCATTTGCGATAGAGGTTTTGGCTTATGGACCTCGAACGCACGTCAATTGAGGATGTTCTCAGGAGTTGCGGCAAAATAATCCCTTGTTGCATATATTTCACCGTATAAAGACTGTTTGACATTCCTGAACCTAATTCATACACATCTTTTAAAGACGGACCTCTTTAACAGATATAAAATATGATTGATAGGTGTGTGAATGTGTCTTGCCTAGGGTCGCCTGAGGTGTTTGACGAATCTGCACTCGGCCGCGGGGTTGGCACAAAGGCGTATTTGTGTGTGATAGAGCGTGACCAGTAACGCTGCGGATGTTACGACGTCATCCACAAAAGCACTGATGTCTCAGTTCAGCTATTGCAAACCCGGTGGGCCTTTGACGGGGAAACCGTGTTCCTAGTGTGCAGGGAGCAGTGTTATAACTATATCTTAAGGGACAAACGTAGGCAGACACAAGTCCACGTAACAGGAGTCTGTTGGTTTATATGACGTCAGAAACAACTCCAACTCTGTTTCTTGTAATATATTGCGCATGAACTGCGTTAGTGACTATCGACACGATACAAGGAACTGTACCGGAGTGTGTAGCGAAGAGCGCATATTAGACCTGATACTTATAGTTTTTAAGGAACAAGGAGAATAAGTAAAACTCTGACTCGTACAAACTGTATGACTTTGAAGAAACAGGTAAGGGATACTGTAAGCTGGCGAATATGCAGAGCTCTGCATATAAGCGGATACAAAGAGACGTGGGTACGTGGCACCTTATCAATTGGCACTCTTTGACTATCAGAGGCAGTTGAAGCATAGCAAGGTAATTTGAGAAAGCGATAAACTATCCTCTCTTTCATAAAGGCACATTTGCGTGTGGAGACTCAACTATGGAAAGGATCCCTGCCTATAGAAAGCAACCAGATTGGATATCAGTGACGACCAACTTCTCTGTTAGATCTAATATAGAGGTTGTATGGGGGCCCGCTTCCTGGTTAGGGTGCGGCTCCTTATATAGTTGAACTTTGCTCGTTTGCTGCGTCTTCCTTTTTGCTACAGCTACTAAATTTATTCGTACCACATGACTCATGTGAGGTTCTCTCACATAACAAATTGGTTTAATGGTCTAGTCGGTTATGACGCGTGCTTCACACGCACGAGGTCCCCAGTTCGATCCTGGGTTAAATCATTTATTTGGAAGGTTTAATGGTCTAGTTGGTTATGACGCGTGCTTCACACGCACGAGGTCCCCAGTTCGATCCTGGGTTAAATCATTTTTTACTTTTATTCCAGTTATTTTTGTGTACGGTATCCAGTCGAAACTTGGTTTAGGTGACGGTCCCCAATGGCGGTCCCCCTTGGCGGTCCCCCTTGTTCCCTTATCCGTTAGTGAGAGTTTATTATATGGATAGTCGGGAGACTCTGATTGGAATACGTGGGTCATACCGACTCGACTTTTTTAGCCACTGAGACTCATATTATAGTACTACGTCATTTTTCTGTTATTTTGGTTTATCCACCTTCATGAAATAAGCGTTTACTCAGCGACCTCATATCAATCTGTACACGTGACTCCACGGCCGACAAGCGAGAAACAGGCTTTTAGTTGGACATGAGCCTTGTACACAATGTCTTGGTAGCAGCTATGATCAGTTATTTTATTACAGCATGCTTGTGCGCGTATGTCTCGGCAAGTGTGGGATACCCACTGTGGCTGGTCCAGCCGAACCTTGCTCGTGCTTGGATGGACCTTATCAAGAGGTTCTTTGGCGAGATTCTGGTGTTTATGAACCAGATTCTCTCGGGTTCTCGTGTTGAGGTATATGTAGAAGACCCCGAGCTGCGCGCAACTCTCAAAGTAGACTCGAAAGGCCGCCTGCATAGTAAGTTTGCCTCGCGTGCCATCGTTATCTCCAACCACCAGCTGTACAGCGACTGGGTGTATCTATGGTGGGTTGCCTACACTAGCAACTTGCATGGGGCATTAACGATTGCCCTGAAGCGGTCATTCAAAAACTTGCCGATATTTGGCTGGGGCATGCAGCTCTTCCAATTCCTGTTCCTGAGTCGTAACTGGGCCACGGACCGGGCGGCCATCGCGGAGACTATGGGCAACCTAGCAAAGGACAAGTCATGGCCCACTTGGCTGGTGCTTTTCCCCGAGGGAACCACTGTAAGTGCCAATGGCGTTCGCCGATGCCAGGAATACGCTGCCAAGGAGAACTTCCAAGTCCCACAGAACCTGCTACTTCCGCGCGCTCGCGGACTTCGAGCTTGCTTGGAGGGGCTACATGATAGCATCGAGACCCTGTATGACTTCACGTTGTACTACGATGGTGTACCCGCTGGCAAGTTTGGCGAAGACTACTACTCGCTCAAGAACATGTACCTGCGGGGTGTGTCGCCGCCTGTTATTCGCTTCCACGTGCGTACGTTTAAAGTTGCTGATATTCCCTACCAAGACGAGACTGCGTTCGTCAGGTGGCTGAACGGGCTGTGGGCTGAGAAGGACCTTATATTCGAGCGCCTGCGGGACAACACCACGGGAATCGAGCCGGTGCGAACCCGCGTAGCCCTTGACTCACTGACACAGCTTTACGGTCCTTTTAATATCCCCATGACTATTGGTCTCGTGTCCAGACTGGCTCATAAGGCCTTCTCTAGCCTCAGATGAGATATCGCTGAATATGCTGTTACGCAGCTCTACATAATAACTCGAGAATGTAGCGAAAAGCAATACGCTGCGCACTGCCCGTGCTTGATGGCATGATTCTGCATAACAGTAAAAGTTTTAAGCTACAGTGTATATAGCAGGCCCACACCAGTCCATCTACGACAGGGAGGAGGCACCAGTGATGATATCGACCAGCTCGTTGGTAATGACGGCCTGGCGGGTACGGTTGTACAGGATAGAGTACTTGCCGATCATTTCATTCGCGTTCTTGGACGCATTGTCCATGGCACTGCGGCGGGCAGCAATCTCAGCAGCGTGGCCCTCGGCGAGACCCCATAGAATGAAGTTGGCCAGATTGAACTGGGTGAAGTGCTCGCTAGTATCGTCAGCCTCCAGCTCGTAGCTGCTGAAACGCGGGGCGTCTAGAAGATTCAGTTCTGAGAAAACCTGCTTCTCTTGGGGCTGGAAAGACACAGACGTAACGTAGCGGTTGTACAAAGTCTTGACACTGTCATAATCGGTGTCAAGCTGCTCTATCTGGTCCGCAACCAGAGCGGCTTCCGAGAAAGTGGGCTCCTCCTTGCCGATGCCAGAGAAAGTCAACTTGATGTGCTCTGGGTTGGTGCGCTGCATCTGGGCCTTGGCCTTGTCGCCTACAATGACTAGATCGGTATTGGGGTTCGCGGCCAGGTACTTGCGGGCGGCACGGGCTAGTTGGGTGTGGATGGACCCGCACAGACCCTTGTCGGAGCTAAGTATGATCAGCAGCTCCTTCTTGGGATCTTTCGGGGGCTCGACCTCGGCGTGCTTGTACAGCTCCTCGGCGGAGCTGCCGTATTTGCGGGCAGTGTCCATGGTCCGGCACGCTTTGCCGACCCGACTCGCCGCAACCACCATCATCGTGTTGGTGATTTTCTCGATGTTCTTGATACTCTTGAGACGGGTCTCGATCTCACGCAGCGTTGCGTACGTGCGGCCGGGCGCCTGGCGCGTTGCGCGCGAAGCCATGCGCAGCGAAAACATGTCGAGGTGAACTCGCCAATAGGCTGTGCTTACCGTATATGCGTTACCCTGATCTGAGTCACATGTGAATAAGCGACAGGCCAATGTGAATTAGAGCCAATGGGCCAATGCGCCGACCAATCGAGACAATGTGGAGCAATCTGAAACTAATATAGGATGCTAAGTTTGAATCTCATGCCATTAAGAACAGGTCTCATGCCGTTAGGGACAGGTCTCATGCCATTAAGAATAGGTCTCATGCCATTAAGGACAGGTCTCATGCCATTAAGGATAGATCTCATGCCATGAAGTACAGGTCTCATGCCATTAAGGACAGGGTATATAATATTAGGTGCTGGTAACTTACTGTCAAGTGTGGGCTTGTCAGGTTTGGCTGTCAGTGTTGGCTCTTACTGGTCGGGAATCACTCCGCCGGTAGAATTCAGCAGAGCTGCCTGGTAAGGGATCGGGTCTGTATCAGCATCCAGCTCGCTAGTTGCGTTCCACGTCCAGAAGAAGTCGAGTGTCTGCGGATACTTGGAGGGAACGTCGCATTCCTTGACATAGCTCACGTTGCCGATCTTAGTCTGGAGCAGCTTGTTGTAGTCACTGAGCTTGCAAGACTTGCCAGGACCGTCGTTGCACTCGGGAAGTGGGGCCACTGCCTCGTTGAGCACCACGCGCACGTAGATGTTCTCAGTGCCTTTTTTTGGTACAGTGGAGTTGCTGCCCGTTGCGTTATGGAGCATTGTGGTGGTGCCGTTGTAGCGCTTGTGCACAAGTCCAGATTGCAGTGTAGTGTTCGGGTAGGTGTAGTTTGAGGCATAGGTTGCCGTGCCGTTGGTGGCGTTAAATGCCAGGGGATAGTGCGAATCCAGAGCCGCCTCCACATCGGCAGCCTCATCACTATCGCACACAAGGCGCTCCAAAACAAGATGGGCACCCTGAGGGGTGATATCAGCGACGTCCCACAGAGGGTTAAAGTGGACCTTGGTGGGGTCGTACTTTTCGGGTGACGCGAACCCGAGTATGGACACAATGGGCGTGATATCCGTGTCATGTGCAAAGTTGAAGTAAAGGGGGAGTGCCTCCTCTGGGCCCTGATTCAAAAGAAGGCGGGTGGCATTAAGGTACAGGGCACCGGTGGGCACCGTGGTCGGAGATCCAGGGCCTGCGTAACAGTAGTAGTACGCGGACTGCAGGTACTCAAAGGCAATCCATTCTTCAGAGGTGAAAACGGATATCCAGGGCGAAGAGCCCCGGACGTTGAGCTCAAAGGCAGGAATGCTCATCAGGTTCGGAATATCACTGGCTGTAAGGTTCAACCCGTTCTCCTTATTGAGGCGTTTTGCAGCACTCTGGAATTCTTCGTATACCCATGGCGCAGTGTCTGGCCATTCAGTACGATCTTTGGCACTGGGCACCTGGCAATTGGTTGCATTCTTAGTGTTGCACGCGGGAACCAGGGAGTTGGCACCCTGCTCTGGTGTCTCGGGAATGATTTGGATGGCGGCGAGCTCGGTGTAGTTGTACCCAAGGAAGCCCCGTCCAAACCACCGACCCGTTTCAGTGATGCGCTCATAACCAGAAGTAAAAATGGGAAGAATAGACTCCGGGTCGTAGATATCACCATATCGCTCGCGGTAAAGAGCTCCGCGGCTGTAGGCGTCTAGGAGACCAGCATACGGTCCGAAGGTAGTCTCTTGAGCAATCAGGCCATCTTTGGCATCTGTGTAAGGTTTCCAGTAATTGGCAAACTCAAGAGAGCCAGTGAGCTTGCCCTTTTTCTTTTCAACCTTTGCCCACACGGCATCCATGGGTTTTGCACTACTGGGATCCGGGTATCGCTCAGCATGTCGGTGCAGCATAATAACTTGGTCGACCTTGCAACCAGCAGGGGGATCACGATTGATGCCGACACCACGGCGTTGACTGAAAGGGCCCAGCCAAGAGGTGTACTTTAGGACATTGTAGTTATCGAGGAAAGTTTGCTCGTAAGGCTTGGGGCTATTATAAAAGGGGTCTGCAACAGCCAGTGCTGTACAGGCCAAGACGGTAGCAACATCGAGCTTCATAGCTAATACTGCTCTCCGGCTGTTCCTGTCAAGGCGTGCTTTGAAACAGTATTTATTCCTTCCCTGTCTGCGGGCCGAGGACTCGCAGCAAACATGCATGCATATTGTGCCAAAGAGAGCATTATACGTCCGAGTGCATCGAGCTGCCTCGATACAGCAACTTGACTATCGTTTCTGGGTTTTGGCGGCCGTCAGAACCTGACTCAGGCGCCATTGTGGTCCCACCGTGTTTACGGACTTTGCTGTGGTACTCTCCCCAGTGGTTCTTGCCGTGCATGATGCATCACGTGCCCTACCAATTGTGCATTTATGTCGCCGGTTCAGCGGCAACGTAACAACACGAACCGGCAACAGGATCTAGTAAACAAAAGAATAGAGGGTTAATTCCTCGGTGATCAGTACTGCTGGTGTCTTGGTGTTCTTTCTGTGGCGTTCGAAGGGCCGTCGACATATTCCACTGCACGGTGTTAATCGCGATTACCATCACTTGCCTTAAACGGAAATTATGTTGACTAAGTGCTTGCGGTGGTTCTAGAGACAAGGCTAAGCTCTCAAAAAGTGTGCAGTGAAGAGTGGATGTCAGGGTAGTGCCGAGGCGCTCCTGACGCAACGGTATCAGGTGGGGTGCTATCTCGGCAACTCAATCAACTGCTGAACCGCTGCCACGTTACTAACTGATGCCTGCGAATAGCCACAGAAGCGCTATAGCGTGCTTTGAGGTGGTTAGTGGGGGGCGTGTTGGGATCTTGGGGCCGTTAGGGCTCTGCAGCACCGGTCTGTTGCCATGCGCCCATGCTGGCGACATAATCGTCTCCGCATTAGGTAACACCGCTCGAGGGTCTGCATGTAATTTGCAGCACATCGAGATTGAGGGTGCGGCGCCTGTCTCGAGCACCCCTCTAGACGGAAGCGTGGAAATAACTGCCACATAATGTCAACGTTGTACGTAACGACATGTAGTTAAAACAGGACGTGTTTTCACTAATAAACGTGAACCGCGCCACGCAAATTGCTCTGCGTCCCGAGTTTGAAAAGCTGCAGCTAGTGATGCTCGGCTTGGCGATGTCGATGCACCCTAAACCAGTAGAAGAACGTCGGGAGTACCCAAACTCTGTATTTATCACGCTGTAACGCTCCACAACAAATTGTGAACGGTCGGATCGGTTCTGGCCCATGTTCAGAGCACCGTCATTCCGTTGTCAATCGAATCCCCCTAAAAGTCGCAGCCCGCTACGGTCAACTGGCAGTTCTGGGTGAATACCCGAGAAACGCTTGCAGCTTTGTTTTCAGGCCCACTCGTTATAGCGTTGTTATTGGCTTGGCATATTAGCGGCAATTGCAAGAGAACACGAGAGGCCAAACTCAACCATTTCTCATTGTGGTTAGTCAGCTACGCCCAAGTCGTGGCGGCGGCGGATTAGGAATTGTGGCTAGCAGAAGGGCCGAGAACGCCCGATTGCTAGTGCTATGAGTTTAGCGTTCAAGTTCACAACGCTCTTTCTCAAAACGTTGTCGAAGCCAATCGCAAATGTCCTGAAGACACAGGCGAAAGAGCACGCGCGTTTCCGCGAGGCCTGTATCAGTTTTGCCCAGCTTGTACACCGCACAGATGTAAACTTGCGCCGACGTCTTCTGAATGAAAAGGAGATCAAGGTGAGGCCGTTGAATGACGCCAAAGCTATCCAGAGTGGCGCTAATTTCCTGGCCGACTCGTTTGTATTCGGAGTAGGCGGCGCAATTATCTTGTTTGAATACTTTAGGTCGGCACGGAAAGAAGCAGCACGGCGAGCCTCCGTTGCCGACGATATACGAGTGCTCCAGGACGAGATTAACAAACTGGAGCAAAGGCTGCTCGAGAAAAATGTCTTGAGTGATACAGACGTTATGTACATAGTTCCTGATGAGATCGAGCCCAGCATTCTCCAGCTGAAACGCAAGGACGGAAAAGTCACCGGCGAGGGAAAGGGAGAGCACAGGAAAGGCTCAGCAGATGCAGACAAAACTGCAACTGAACAAGCCGTCTCTGGCTTGACGAGGGATGCAGCAGTACCTGGTAAATGAGCCGTCGCCTCTTGTATCTATATGTATATTTAGCGCAACTATAGCGCCTTTTCCGTAGAGGAATGCTTTTTCAAATGATTAACTAGGCTGGTAGTAGCGTGTTGGAACAAACGGCATTTTGGTTACGGTGACGGGGTGCCTCTTGCCACGGATCAGCACACCAAGCTCAGTGCCCTCTTTGGCGAGATTCCTGGGGAGGTATGCCATGGCAACATTCTTTTTCAACGTGGGAGACATGGATCCAGACGTGACAGTCCCTACAATGTCACCGTTTTCGTCGACAACGGCAGTTCCTTCTCTCGGTGCGGGTCCCTTCGAAACAAGCCCAGTGCGAATGTGGGAAGCTTTAGCTTTGAGCTGCTCAAGAACCTGTTCGGCCCCATTGAAATCGGCATCATTACCACGGCGGTTTTTACCGATCACCCAAGCCAAGCGCGCAGAGACAGGCGACGTTTGCTCATTCAGATCGTGGCCGTACAAACACATCCCTGCCTCTAGGCGCAGCGAGTCTCGTGCAGCGAGGCCAATTGGTCGAACTGCCGGATCGCTAGTCAAAGCTTCTGCTAGCTTGACGGCATTCTCTTCGTCAGGAACCGAGATTTCGAACCCATCTTCACCAGTGTATCCTCCACGGGACACGAGAAAGGTCCCCCCAAGGAGATCAATGTACTTTGACTGGCCGAACCCAATTTTGCTCAAATCTGCGTCCGTGAGCTTCTGGAGGACTTGGGCCGCTTCGGGTCCTTGAAGCGCTAAGAGACCACCGCCAATGAGCTCATGTTCAAAATCAGTGATGCCATGCTTTTGTGCCTGCTCCTTCAGAAACTGCAGGTCCTCGTCACGGCGCCCTGCGTTGGTGACTACGTAGAACTCACCCTCGCCGTGCTTGCTGATAATGGTGTCATCGTGTATACCGCCGTTTTCGTTCAGCAGCACCGACAGCGTAGAAGAAAATGGGACGAGAGCAGCCAAGTCTGAAGGGGTAACCTTTTCGAGGAGTCGTTTGGCATCGGGCCCCTTGAATCGGTGCTGAAGCATGTGGCTCACGTCGAATAAACCAGCCTTCGTGCGTACCCAATTGTGTGAATCGATATGGCTCTGTCCCTGGTACAGCACTGGCATGGAGTAGCCCGCAAACTCCACCATCTTTCCGCCACGCTGGAGATGGAAGTCGTGGAGGCAGGTCTTCTTTGCCGCGGCCGCAGAACTATACAGGCGTGCGAATCGACGCATGAGAAGCAAAGGGCCTCGCTGTTTTGCCAAAGATGCCATGGTGGAGAGTGAAATTTGTTTCCTTATCAACCGCATCAGCCGTGCATGGACCGGGTCAGACCCGGTGCTATCAGTGGCTGACTCGGCGCACCTACGTGGAAACAACAAAAAACTACTGGAACGTGGTACGCTCAAAGAGGTCGAAATAAGTTATGGAAAATACACCAACTAGCAGCAACAAAAGCCGGTGCACCGATTTTTGTTGCGCTCATACTTCTGCTGCGAGCCAAAGTCGGGTGACCAGATCTGCTCTTGGTAGTTTTTGGGGGCCTCGGGCAGTTTCATACCACCGTTCTTGACATCGATCATAGCGCGTGGTACGCTGCGGCTTTGGTGTGGAGGAGCGCCGAGGGATGCGTTGGGGCGCTTGAAACGGGAGTTTCTCTTGACGCGCCGCTCGTCATGAGGCTGGCCTTCCCCGATGTCACCCGTGCTGAGCTTGTTGCTATTAAGTTTCGTCCAATCGTAATCACCGTCGTCAGTCAAGTGGTGTTCTTTCAGTGCGTCATCCATTAGGTGTCGTAAATAATTATAATCAGGGGTCTGTTCGAAGCCAAGATTGCGGACATACTTGATGTATTCCTCAAAAGGCTTGGGGTATGCACCGCAGAGATCGCTGAGCGCAGTACTTCTCTTGGTCTCGCCAATCTTTTCGTACTTTTGCTTGTTGGTGGCCGCCTTGAGACCCTGCCACGGTAGACTGCCGCGCAAAAAGTACAGGAACACGTGCCCGAGCGACTCGAGATCATCACGCCTGCTCTGCTCACGCCCCTGGTGGGTGTTGATGGACATGTAGCGGGCGGTCCCCGATAGCGATTTCCGCTCCCGATACGGAATGTGCTGGTTTGTGACGGGGTCCCGGTACTGCTTGGCCATTCCGAAGTCGACCACGTATATTAGATTTGCGTTCGGCGTGCCGGGACGCCCCACCAGAAAGTTGTCGGGCTTGATGTCCCTGTATATCAGACCGTGCTCGTGAATAGTCTCGACCCGCGAGATCATCTGCTTCGCGAGCCTGGCCACCGTTTTGACCGAGAACTTGCGGCCGCATAGCTCGAACAGATCCTCGAGGGACGGGCCCAGGAGGTCGATAACCAGGATATTGTGCAGGCTCTCTTGGCCAAAGTAGTAGGCATGGGGGATGCCTGCACGGCCCGAGAGAATTTTGTAGGCCCGGTACTCGTCCCGCAGCTGCGGCGCATCGCAGTTACGCGACTCGAATTTAATAGCCACCGGCTGGTTGTCCAGCAAGTTTGTGCCTTCAAAAATGACACCAAACGAGCCCTCGCCAATCTTCTTGCCGACGCGGTAGTGCACGCCAACCACTGCTTGGCCCGACATCGTGCGTTACAAGATAACGGCTGGAAGTCTCTTGCTAAGATGTCTGTCAGATTTTCCGGGGTTAGGGTGTTGCTAATGCGGGTAGTGCAGCCGCCTCGCACACAAGTGGCGGAGACTGGCCCAGCTGCGTCGACATTGGATTGAACGCGGTACCGCTGTGAACCCCTGGAACCCTGCACTGGATTTCGGCCGCGCTGGTCTCCGGATGACCAAACCAATATTGCGGTCCGATCAGGAGATCAACGTCGCTATCCCTGGGCGTTTTCGACGCCCATTTGATGTGGCCGGCTATCTTGGTAATAAAGTATATGTTTTATGTATAAAAACAATTCTCTCACACAGGGGACTGGGATGAAGTCTATGTTCACGAGTGCGAGTTTCGCAGTGCATCCCACCAGCGACGGCTTCTTGATACCTCCCTTGGTAGTCGCGCAGATGCAGGTTACATCACGTGTCGCTTGTTGAACAACGGCGGCTTGTTACAGAACGCTGTGTGTTAGAGGATCCCGAGCAAACGTTCACTGAAAGTATCAAGTTTCAGTTTCTGTCAACGTGTGCCACGTCTCAGCCATGATGTATCCAGGTAGGATCATTCATACTATGTAGTCGTGCTGCGGCCCTGCATATTAGCGACTCCGCCAGTGCGGCAACTTGGCGATTTCTCTGGGTCACTTCGAAGATAAAGTGGCCTGAGGTATAATGAGTGAGTCCCCGATCGTCCTCTTCAAGGAGACGCATTGTGTTTCGGTACCGCGTCCCGACACTGCATTGACCACCGGCAGCCAGGACAGGGATTTTGAAAAGGCATGCGGCACTAACAATTCTTCTTTAGATCTTCGTTTTGCGCATGATAGCAGCCAAAAGAGTTGCGCTTCCCAGCTGTCAAAGTGCCTGCACATACTCGTGTACTGATATACTCATCCACTGCTGTCGCAAAGATCCATGCTAGATGCCCTGGGCCAATATTTCCGGCAAGCTTGGGAGGCGATTGTTTGAAGCTCAAATGCTGGGACTTGAGTCTCACCGTCGCCGGCGATACTTGGGATGGGGATAATTCCCGAAAGAGGTACTTTTATGACAGTTAATTTCAGCCTTGGGCCAGCTCGCCCAGTCCAGTGCGCATGAGCTACATCTCCCGTCAAGATGTAACCCCAACTGACGTTTCTTTCCACGGGCACGGCAAAAGTATCTCACCGTTAAACTCTAGCAAAGCCGTGCACAACAAGATTTGTCGCAAATTTCAAGCCTGCATCACGACAAGTCTATAGCTGGCCATATTTCTTTTATTCTCCGCTAGCTGAGAAAACTGCCGCTGCCATAACCGAAGGTCGCGAATTAGGTCCTAGGTGTCAGCATGTGCTGGGCGTAAAGCCCCACATTTCAAATTATGCACATCTGGGAACGCAATATACAGCTACAACATATGCGCTACGGGTCGCCCCGGTGTCATTTTGTTCAACTCCATTCACGTTTATGCGTGTTACCAAAACTAGGCGGGTCAAAGCGCCATCCCCGCATCAACACAGCCAATTTCCACTCTGCCTTATCCCTATAAAAATCAACTTACTCTGCACCTCTCTTCAGTTTGTCTGAACCCTCTGAACTTGCAGTAGCCGTTTGTTGACGTTCAACATTCGAAAAACAGAAGGCTCTCCGGAAATGACCTGCGGCAACGTCTGGACCAGAATCGGCGACCCGACATCACGTAATGCAGTGAGAAACAGTTTACAGCGCCATTATATGGGTGCTCTTTATGTAGACTCCAGTTACAAGTGCTATCAACGATGGTTACTGGCGGTCTCCGGCACTTCTGTATATCACGCATAGTTGCCGCGCATGGACACAGACCTCGTCTCAGAATGCATGTACATTCCCGAATCTGATTCGCATACTACTAGCAAGTATTTGTCAGTTCAGTATTGGCAGTATTCGTCAATTCAGTGCCTAGTGTTCCGATCTACGCCCTAATGTACGTCCAGAGTCTCTCGCCACCAAACTGGCCGTCAACGTTTATCAGCATGCATAAACGCCGCATGACCCATGCCCTTATTTTTCGGAAACACTTACCGAGTGCCGACACACCTAGACCGAACGCGAGCCAAACCACCCCGGCTGGAATGAGCTTCAGGAATACTTCCAACTTTCAATAGCCGGTTAATGGAATGACAACCGACGTTGCACCTTGCCGTAACTGTTGTGCAAAAGGCACCAGATGCTACTTGACTAATGTTTCGGGCTGCATTTTGCACGTAAAAACACAAAAGGCGTACACATTGTACTGATACCCAACATGACGTCCGAGAGCTCGGAAACTCGGCACGAGGACGGGCACTCGATGGCCGATTCGACACGCATTGGCACCGATTATGAAAAGGGACATGGCCACCCGGACCCGGAGGGCTTCGAAGACACAGAGCCACAGGTTTTGGCTCTAGAGCGTGAGCCACCAAGCTCTATTCGAGAATTGGAGCGCACTACATCCAAAACTTCGGCAATTTTGGCTCATGCTATCACAGGACATTCACAGTATAAAGAGTTACCTACTATGGGGGGTGGAAAAGACTATCCGCCTTTAATGGGTGATCGGGAACCATATAACGTTGAGTTCGACGGACCAAAGGACCCGCGTATGCCTGTAAACTGGACCCTGAGAGAAAAATTGATTAATTCTATACCCAGTGCACTTCAAGCGCTCACCAGCACGTGGACATCTGCTATCTGTGCTCCGGCGATACCCGCCGTGAGTGAATACTTCCATGTGGGGGAGGTGCCAGCTACTTTGATGATTTCGCTCTACGTGTTTGGCTTTGCGTTTGGTCCCATTTTGTGGGGTCCCATGTCAGAGATCTGGGGTCGTAAGCTACCCTCATTGATCGCTGTATTTCTGTTCACATGTTTCACATTTGCCTGCGCCGTCGCGAAAGATGTCCAAACGCTAATGATTTGTCGTTTCTTTGCTGGTGCCTGCGGCTCAGCGCCGCTTGTGATCACTGCTGCGACCTTTTCTGACATGTATTCGCTTAAACAGCGTGGAATCGCAGTCATTGTTTTCGGTGCTACCGTTATTGACGGCCCTCTACTTGCTCCTGTGGTGGGCGGGTATATTACCAACTCTTATCTGCACTGGCGATGGACATTCTATATCTCGGGTATTATCGGAGCAATGACTACGGCCATTGTTGCATTAGTTCAAAGAGAAACATACGGGCCGGTACTGCTCGTAAACAAAGCTCGTGAACTACGCAAACGGACCGGAAATTGGGCCATATATGCCCAGCATGAGACAGTGGAATTCAATATCGGCGATGTGGCTGATAGGACTATACTGAAGCCACTTAAAATGCTTATGGTAGAGCCCATTTTGTTTCTTGTTTCGATCTATCATGGTTACATTTATGGGCTGTTGTATCTGCAGCTGGAGGCCATCCCTATCATTTTTAGTGGGTATGGTTGGAAGGGAGGAAATCTAATGCTGCCCTACATTGCGCTTTTCGTGGGTTGCATGGCGTCAGTCCTGGTCAAAATATTTATATTTGAACCCATTTTCCAAAAGCAGCTTGCAAGGTCTAAGAAGGGTGTGTTGCCGGAGGGTCGGCTGCCACCCATGATGATGGGTGCGTTCTTTTTTAGCATCGGTATTTTCTGGATGTGCTGGACTGGAGCCTACGCAAAGCACGTTCACTGGCTTGCGCCAATCTTCGGCGGCGCAGTTTTTGGATTTGGATTCTTTGCAATATTTATTCCTATTTTCAACTACATCATCGACAGCTACTTGATGCTCGCGGCATCGGCCATGGCTGCCAATGCATTCCTCAGAGGCTCCATGGGTGCCGCGTTCCCGCTGTTTACGGCCGCCATGTTCAATAATCTGGGAATCCAGTGGGCAGGAACTTTGATTGGCTGCTTGAGTTTGCTGATGTTTCCAGTCCCGTTTCTCTTCTATGCTTATGGAGCGAGGATTCGACAGAAGTCCAAATATGCTGCCTATATGGGGTAGCTGTCGCACAACATTGCCCAGTTGGTATGGTCGCGGGATATCCATTATTACGTAGGGTCTATCCATTATTTTATATAGGCCCTCCTCGGGCTCACTAGCTGTAGCTAGGGCAGCAGAAATGGTTAGGTAAATAACGAGCTCTAGTCAAAAGTACAGATACCAAAAGCCGTCTTGAAACCTGCCCCAGAATGGTCAAGACGCGACCCACAAGGTGTTGTTGAGCCAGTGGGAATCCGGCACATCCACGTGGAGTCTCGCAAAGGCGACACTAGGGTAGGGCTGGAAACTTATATAAATCGACGAAATCCTTTGAGCAAGTAACACAATGGCTTCCGAGAGAGAACTTTTTGTTTACGAAAACAAGAAACTTGTACTGCAAAAGGTCCCCGTGGCCCCACTGGGGTCGGATGAGGTGCGTGTGCAGCCCAAGGCGGTGGCAGTGAACCCTACCGACTACAAGCATTTAGCCGCTGAACTCGCTGAAGGTGCAGGTGCAGGGTGTGACTTTTCCGGGGTTGTGACTGAGATAGGTTCTTCTGTGAAGGATGTCAAAGTAGGTGATACGGTTGCCGGAGCCGTTGGTGGCGGGAATATCGACGCACCTCAGGACGGTGCCTATACCACGCTGCTGACCCTCAAAGGGGACGATCTGCTGAAGCTTCCCGATCTAAAATCAAACTCATCGAGCCACATTGACGAGGGCGTTCCCATTTCCTTCGAACAGGCAGCGTCCCTCGGAATTGGTGTGCTTACCGCTGCAATTGCTTTTGCCTTTCACAACGACACGCCTCTGAAGCCGAACAGTAGATCCGGGTTTTCTCTCATTTATGGAGCTTCTAGCTCTCTTGGATTCCAGGCAGCCCAATTGGCCCGTTACCTCGGCTACGATGTCATTGCTGTCGCCGGCAAGAAACACAAGGACCTGCTCAAATCCGTTGGCATCGAGCGGCTTATCGACTATCATGACCCTGACTGGGTAGATGCAGCCCGCACAATTGGAGGCGACGACATCGTCCATGCCTATGATGCGATCTCCGACGATAAAACGTTCCTTCAAGTATACCGAGCAGTCTCAAACACAAAGCCAGCCAAGATCAACCTGTCATTAGTCGTGCAAGCCAAACCAGACCCTGTGAAGGAGAATGTGAAAGTGGACTGGCCGCTGCTTTATTTGATATGGCAGGACCGGAAGAAGTTTGGTACGAACACTGTGCCTGGAATTCCAGAACTCCGCGCCCAGCGCAAAGATATCTCTGATGCAGTCAACGGTCTTCTCAAGAGCCACGTTTTCCATAGCCTTCCAATTGAAGTTGCGGGCAGGGGCTTCTCTCAGATCCCAGATGCGGTCGAGCGGTTCTCGAAAGGTGTGTCTGGAGAGAAGATTGTTGTCCGCTACTAGCTCTTATAGGCTCTCGATATTTTTGCAGCTCTGTCATAGGCAATTATAGCGTCGATTTTGAGCTCAGGGAAACGCAGAGGGTATGTGCGTCGGGTCTGGACACGTGCAACGCAGAGTGGCTGTACATGTTTTGGTGCTGCCGTGCCCTGCTCCTGTATATAACGTGTAGAGGTCAGAATGCTGCAGCATTTGTGATGCATTAATATAAAGCATATTCTTAAACCTATAGTTGATAGCTCCAGCCTTGATACGGGGTGATTTTGTCACGAAGCTCTGTTGACACAACTATGAAACTATGTGTACCCCGAAAGGGCTGCTTAGGCGGCACGTCGTTGCAAGGGCGGACTTGGTGCCTCTTCCGGAGCCGTAATCCCAAAGCACACTGCACGTGACGGCCAGCTGACGCAACTCCGCTTTGGGAGCCAGCGATAACAGCCCCCTCCATTCCTCCTCACCCTATCAGTAAGTAAGTTCGTGTGTCGTCATTTCGGAGATTCGTCGCGGGTCAATTGATCGGCTGGCGTGCACCCAAGGCAATTGGGGCGCGCCGCGGCTGTTAGCCCGAGCCGGATCCGAGTGGCGGCCCGGGTCCGCGAAACGCCACTAACCCAGTGCGCTCTCAGTTCAAGGACGACTATCCGTTCGAGTCCCGCAAGACTGAGGCCGACCGTATTCGCCAAAAGTACAGTGGCCGCATCCCTGTGATCTGCGAGAAGGCGGACAAGTCCGACATTGCCTGCATCGACAAGCGCAAGTACCTTGTGCCTGCGGACCTCAGTGTCGGGCAGTTTGTGTACGTGGTGCGCAAGCGCATCAAGCTCGACCCCGAGAAGGCCATCTTCATCTTCGTCAACGACGTGCTGCCGCCGACGTCGGCTCTGATGAGCACCATCTATGACGAGCACAAGGACAAGGACGGCTTCCTGTACATCACGTACTCGGGAGAGAACACCTTCGGCCAGTGATTCGTAACTTATTTTAATACATTGCTAGTAGTTCAAGTCAACTGTAGTCTGTTGCTCCAGCGGCGGGCATCAAATAACCGGGTGGCCATACGTCTACACAGGAGCATCTAAGGCACCGCTCTGGACGGCTGGGGTTTTATTTACACGTGTCTTACAAAGGAGGGAGCTTGAAGCCCACGAGCTCGGCAAACTTCTCGGTAGAGTACGACTTGGGGCGCTCGATGGGGGCACCAACTGCACGGTCGACAATGAGCTGGGGCAGCACACCGATAGCGCGCGACACGGCGAACAGCACGGTGTAGTACGACTGCTCGGTAAGGCCGTAGTACTGGAGCAGGACACCAGAGTGGGCGTCCACGTTGGGCCATGGGTTCTTGATCTTTTGGTTCGCACCGAGCACCTTCGGGGCAACCTGGTAGATCTGCGACACCAGCTTGAACAGCTCGTAGTCGGGCATCTTCTTGAGGCCGAACTCGCGCTGCGCAGAGTAGCGGGGGTCCGTCTTGCGGAGCACTGCGTGGCCGTAACCGGGCACAACGCGGCCAGAGCTGAGTGTGTCGTTGAGGTATTTCTCAATTTGCTCGTTGGAGACGTTGCCGCCGATCTCCTTGCGCATCTGGAGGATCCACTCGAGGACTTCCTGGTTGGCACGGCCGTGCAGGGGACCAGCGAGACCGTTGAAGCCGGCTGCGACCGACAGGTAAGGAGAGCTCAGCGCGCTGCCCACAAGGTGCGTGGTGTGTGCAGACACGTTGCCGCCCTCGTGGTCGGTGTGGATAGTCAGGTACAGACGCATCAGCTCAATGAGGTCGGGGTTGTCGAAGCCCAGCAGGCTCACAAAGTTGTGTGAGTAGTCCTTGGACGCGTCAGTCTTGCCGACAACACCGTCGTGGAACACGTTGCGATAGATGCGGGCCGCAATCTGAGGCAGCTTGGCAATCAGATCGATCGAGTCCTCGTAGGCGTACTGCCAGTAGTCCTTCTTGCTGACACCCTTTTCGTAAGCCTTGGCAAACTCGGACTGGCCCTCGAGCGCGTTGACAGCAATCGACAGCTGCGCCATGGGGTGCAGGTCCTTGGGGCAGTGGTTGATGAGGTCAATGACGTGCGCGGGCAGCTCAGAGCGCGCGTGCAGCTCTTCGCTCAGGGCACGCACCTGGGTCTCGGTGGGGATCTCGCCGGTCAGCAGCAGCCAGAAAAGACCCTCGGGCAACGGCTCCTCGCTTCCGGGGACCTTGGGCAGCTTCTCTTGGATCTCGGGAATGGTGTAGCCGCGGAACCGGATGCCCTCGTCGGGGTCTAGCACAGAGCCCTCCCAGACAAGTGCAGTGATGCCACGCATACCACCGTACACTTGGTCCAGCTTGACCTCGCCGAGCTTGGCGTCGCCCTTGGCCTTGCGCAGGGCCTTAATCTGCTCGATACGCCCGGGGACCTGGGCGCCGAACGTCTCCTTCAGGGTGGGCTCGCGGGTCGAGTACGCGCGCAGCAGCATGCTAGCGCTGCGGCTGTAGACACGGTTGCTGAGCATAGGGCGCAGCGTGGAAAGTGCACTCATGATGGATTACTGCACGCGCCTGGGGTGCCTTAGGCATTTATATCAGAAGCATGTACGGGCCAGCCAATCAGCGCAGAGCCCTTACCCAGGGTGGTGAAAATGGGCCGAGGCACAGACGCCGCGGCCGAGCAACTGCCGGGGAGATAATACCGTTGTCACGTTTGTAGTGAAATCTGAGTGCTCCTCGGCGGTATCCACTTGGCTTTCGGTGCTTCCAGACAAACACCGCATGAGGCACGTGACTGCGGGTGACGCAGGCCGTACATGCTGCATAGACCGTGCATAGAGGACAACCATCTGGTCTCGGTTCAAGGCGGTGGCCGCAACCATGAAAGGGTGAAGGTGCCCGCAGAGCGTCAGGAAGCACCGCCCACTCGTTACGCGTTGCACCGCCCGACCAGTAGCCACAGATCTCATCGCCGCAGGCAGGGTGGCATCTAACGTACGGCTGTAGCGCAGTGTCCAAGAGAGCTGTTTCGGACTGGAGCCAGTCCAGCCCAGCAGAGCAAAGGGAACGGCACCAGGTCGTTTTACAACAGGAACCGTTGTGCTGCGCGACAACCTCCTATAACTCAAACTGTAGGACCTCGCAATAGGGTTCCCGGGTAGGCATCATTCTCTAGCACCAGCGCATTCTCTCTGTCTCGGCCCACAAGTTTTTCCAAGCTCCGCCCAAGGCGCCTGTTTTGCGCCTGGGTCACTAGCATTCTGTAGAGGCTGTCAACTGCCTCTCAACAGGCCGGCGATAACACTTGCATTTATATACCCTTACGTTATATAACTTAGAGTAAAAATAATGAGATATTCTAGATAATGTGATTAGTAACGCTGTAATGGGGGTGCTATCTTTGGCCAGCAGTCTACGGCGGCTCCGGTCTCGTCCTCGCACATTCCTAGAGTGTAGGCATTCAGTTGTTATGGGCGTAAAGTGACCCTTTGCAGCGATCATATAGGAACTCAGAGAAACTAGCTACTCCCCAACTCTGCTGATACCCGCGTTTCGTCCATGTAATAATTAACGTTGATCTCCACACTCATTTCCGCTGTTCTCAGGTTTCTATAGCTTTGCCAGTCCGGAATTCCTGCGACGACCCAAACCGCTACTCTGGGACGGTAAATACAAACCGTGTACCAAAATCTTGATTACTAGTCAGCAGCACCAGCCTTCGACTGCCAATGGCTACAGTTCCTGTGCCTGTGCCCCAAAACGGCCATGAATCAAAGGCCCCCGAGCTGGGTGTTGTACAGCTGGGCGAGCTGGCCGAGGTCAAGCCGCTCAAGCTGGCAGCTCGGTTCGTTGACAATTACCGGGCCCGCGATGAAAAGTACCCTCCGTTGCTAGACATTGCGACTGCGCACACGAGCGAGTTTTATTGCGCGCCAGACATTTCTAATCCTAAAGGAGCCTCGTACACGCCGTTCACAAGTCGTCTGCGCCCTCTTCCGCGCGAACTGCTTGCCGGCGGCGTCAAGGCAGAGTCCTCGGGTCTTCTCCCAGAAATCGATAGAGCGTGGTTCGCAATGGGTCAGCAGCTGCTGCTGTGGAACTATACAACCGGGGAGGTGCAAAGCTTTGATGAGATGCCGGCCAAAATAAACACGGTTGCCCTGGTACCACCGAAGCGCGACGTGTTCTCGAGCTTGGTAGAGCACATTCTACTGATCTGCACAACCGAGGCCATCCACCTCTATGCCATTGGAGCTAGCAAGCGCGCGTCGGAGCTCGAAGTCTATGATACGTCCTTGAATATTGCAGCTCCTAATTTTGGCACTCTGCGCATCTGCCCGGGGGTTCGCAGCGGGCGCATATTTTTCACATCCTCTGAGAAAGGCCACACTCTTTTCGAAGCTCGCTACTCCAACAAAGAGTCGTGGTTCCGCTCTCGCACCGGTATTGTCACCCACGGTAGTGCGTTTTCGTTTCTAGCGAGCAAGGCTGATGGTCACGAGGTAGTTGTGGATATTTGTTACGACAATTCGCGTAACATACTCTATACCCTCTCGTCAGACTCCGATGTCCGCATCTATACTGTTGGGGATAGTGAGGGCAGCGTGAGCCTTGCCAGCACCTACACGCACGCTGACATCAAGTCTCTAATGGCACCGGCTCTGGCTGATGGCAAGGCTACAAATGGCCATAAGGGACTATCCGAACATACTGTAAAGATCCCGGACTCCGAGTCATCTCGGCTGGTGACGATATCTGCCTATTCCGAAGATGCGTCCAAAAGTCTGCCGCTTTCTGCCGTGACTTCAACAGGTCTCCGCGTCTATTTCAGGTGCAGAGACCCAAGGTGGGCAACATCGCTCATCAGTGCATTGGTGCGACATCCTTCCACTGACAGACAGGTAGAGGGTGCCGTTTCGCCAACGAAAATACTCGATCGGGACTTTTTGGTTGCACTAATTCCGAACGCAGACCGGACCAAAAATACAGCTTCCTATTCGCTGTTTACATCGATCATAGATTCTACCAGAGTTATCCACCAAACTGATCACGGTATTGCTGCTCCATTTGCAGAGGTCTCTGGTTGGATGCCACTCGAGGGAACCCCCCTGTCTGTCGTCCTGAAGTCTCCTCCCCAACAATCCATCGGACCCCACGGTGAGGGTTTCGGTAACCAAGCTGCGCTTGGATATACACACAGCGCCCCTGAAGCAGTCATACTAACTAGCACAGGTGCGTATTCTGTGCGCGCTAGACACTTTTACGAGCGTTTAGAAGTTGGCAGTGAGTCTCCATTGCAGTTATCTTACACATACGGCCACATGGAGCTCTGTTGTGCGGCGCTTGCCGTTGCGACGAGGCCAAATACGCACGTATCCAAGCAGCAGCGTGATCTTGCAGTCAATGCTTACTTCCGGCTAGGCGGTTTATCTGTGTTCAAAAAGGATATCGAGGCAACGCGAAACACGTATATCCATGACCCTACCACCGCCATTGGATCCACGGCAAAGGCCGCCGATGCACAAGTATCTGTACGACTGTCGTCCCTCTTTGACGGATTAGCAGCCTATGTGGCACGGTTATTGGAGGCCATTTGGACAAAACAGCTCCTGAGTTATAAGATGGGCCGAGACGGCAAGCCTACGGACATTCGGTTCACAGTTAGCAAGACCAAACTCGAGGATATATACTCTCTCTTGGCGGGACTTCATAACTTTCTGGACAATAATAGGTCTTTCTCCGAAGGAATGAGCAACAGACCCCAATACTCTCAGCATATATATGCAGGAGACGTTAGCGTGCTTAACCAGGCTGAGCACCGCAGTTTGAGCTCCCTCGGGACTCTTGTCCGCAGCAGCCAACAGGGTATCGCATTTTTACTGCTCATTGCGAGCGAGACCGCAAGCACCCAGGACGGTCTCGAGAGTTTGCTCATGTACTTTTCGAAGGAGAATCTTGACAAGTTTTTGAGGCTTAGCTTCAAGAACTTTTTTTCTGAAGCGAAAGAGTCAGAAGCCGCTCGTGAATTGGTTACCTGCCTTGTAAACTATGTCATCAACCGAGGAGGCAGTATCGATTCGGTTGCTCGCATAATTCAGGATCGCTGTGACTCTTACTGTTCAGCCAGTGATATCCTGATTTATAAAGCACTTCAGTCGTTGCGCACCGCTAGCACGATCAACGCAGCAAAAGACAACGACGTAAGACTTCAAAGTCTCTTCCAGAGTGTCAGTCTGCTCAAAAAGGCTGCCGCAGATATTCAACTTGAGACTCTCCAAGACATTATCAAAGAGTATGTCAGTCTCAAGTTCTACCCTGGCGTGGCGGAGATTGTTTTGGCTGCCTCTGCAGAAATAGATCGCGCAGGCGCGGCAATTAGTTACGTGCGTGACAACAAACCTGCTCATGATCCTAGAGAAGTCATTTATGAAAAAAGATTGCACTATTTCCACCTGTTGACCAACGTTCTCTCAGACATGGATGCCCACACCCCTGCTGGGAAGGAAACTTACAGAATCCTTATGGACAGCAAAGACGAACTTTTCCATTTTTATCTTTACGATTGGTTCCTCAAAAATGGGCAGACAGAAAAGCTCTCCCGCATCTCCAGTCCGTTCATACTGGCCTGGCTGCAAACTGGTGCCAAGCAAGATGTCAAGGTCGCAGAGCTGCTGTGGCGCTACTATGTCAGGCAAGGAGATCCCCTCGCGGCTGCAGATGTTCTACTTGAGCTGGGGCGGGGCGCTCTCCCTGTGAGTATGGCGGACAGGATCGAGTATTTGAGCAGAGCTATGAACTACTGCAACTCCGAGTTTGTCCCGGGCTCGCGACAGAAGGTTGTACAGCTGACTACCATGGTCAACTCGTACTTGCAGATCGCCAATGTCCAGTCAGACGTACTGACCCAGATCGAGCGAGACCCTCGCCTGTCTCCGCATGCCAAGGAAACTGCTGAAGCAGCTCTCAGTGCCCGTCTGCTTACCATCACAGAGCTTTTCAATGACTACGCAGATCTCTACGGCTACTATGCAGTGTGTCTAGAGATGTTCGAGGTTTCGGATTACCGAGAACAAGTGGAGATCCGGCGCACATGGGAAAACCTTCTCAACAAGACACGAGTTGACGATGAGCTTGACGGGACACAGCACTATACCCATGTGTCGAGTCTTATACAACAGCTCGGACGCCGGTTCCTTAACACCTCGTTCGTGTTTCCTGTAGACTGGCTTGTCCCGTACCTCGAGCAATATGCCGTCGAATACACACCGGGAGCGCCTCGCGGGTGGGTCGTGGAAGCATTCCTCAACGCTGGAGTTTCTCATGATGTCTTGTTCTCGCTGCTAATGGACCTGCTAACCCAAGCCCTGTCACCCTTTAACAATCCTGATGCGGCTACGAGCTTGGCAGAGGACATTTTGTTCTTGCTCAACGACTGGATTACCAGCACAGACTCTTGGCAACTCAGTCAGCGCCTCACCCAAAAGGATCTAAAGCTGTTGGCCGCTAATGCAGGCAGCGCGGAGGTTGCCAAGTTTACTGAGGTGGCGGCGGCTTGATCTGGCCCTCGTTGACTGCCTCTGGTGCGTGCGTGGGTTTCGGTGAGTTCGTGCCTCCATGTAAATTTCGTATGCTGTTTGCTGCCTTTACCGTAGCGCTACAAGCCGGGGCTACCCACGATGGTGCTATATGTTACATTTCCAGTGCGCGCTGCACTATCAAAGCCGCAATAACATCGTTGCATACACCTGTGCAATCCGTAGGACGCCCAAAAAAAGGTGAATCCACTCCGTCGTACCCGTAATCCTCGAGCAACGACATCTTGTATAGTTTTGAAATCAGATCAAAAATGGGATATATAGCTAAACCTCCCTGAGCCCTCACAACATCCACCTCGTTCACAGAACTTCATTTTATATGACAGCATACTAAAATAACCCAACCGCATGTCGCCAGTGTAGGCTACCCTTCTACCAATTTTTGACGCTTGGCTCCAATTAGTTGTCCCGTATGATACCAGAGGACATTCGCCTACGAATACACCTCAATCGTCCTTGCACCCGCATGTCTCAGTTTTCTTGTCATACCACCTAGACTTCACAAATAGCATTCCGTGAACCAATGCCAGTAGCACTGGGACTTCAACTAGCGGTCCGATAGTGGCCGCCATGGCCTCTTTACTAGATGCACCGTAGACGCCTGCAGCTACAGCGATAGCGAGCTCAAAATTATTCGACGCCGCAGTAAAGCAATGTACGGCAGTCAGTTTGTAGGGAATGCACCGCCAGTAACATAATGTCAACACGGCAGAAAACATGATCAAGAAGTAACACAATAGAGGAACAACAACTCGGAAAATTGTCTTCAGGTTGTCGACGATTTCGCGACCCTGACTTGCAAACATTATCACGATAACGTAGAGAAGCGACAGCAAAGACAACGGTCCAACCCACGGCAAGAATTTTTTATCGTAGAACGTTGGGAAGCGAGAGCGCAAAATAAGTCTAGTGCATACTGCAGCAACGAGCGGGATACCCAAGAAAACTAAAACAGACTCGACCACCGGCCAGATATTGAGCCCCATGTCAGCGCCCTTCGAAAATACCACCACAAGAAGGTATGATAGTGGACCATAGAGAGCGAGTTGGATTAAGGAGTTGATAACAACAATGATGGCGCATATTTCTTGGTCCCCCCCAGCTAGTCTGTTCCACACAAGCACCATGGCAATACAACGCGCTGTACCAACGAGCACAAGTCCACTTCGGTATTCTCTCAGGTCTGGCAAGGTAGCCCATCCAAGGGCTACCATCACAAGCGGTGCAATGAGCCAGTTCACCGTCAGCGAATAACCAATTTGTATCCATATACCGCGAGATCCCAGGGACTCGCGAAGCGCCTCGAATCTCACCTTGCACAGTATTGGGTACATCATCAGAATAAGTCCAATGACCATTGGTGTCGTAACGCCGGCGAATTCTGAGTGACCAAGCCTATCCTTCACGTCAGGAACATAGTAGCCTATCAAAACACCCGCAACCATGCATAGCAGTATCCATAGCGTAAGAAACCTATCGAGTAGGTTCAGGTTTTTGAACGAGTCTTTGAAGACTGCCATTTTTGATAGGGGTCGTAGCCACGTGAAGACTCAAAAATCAGTGAGTCAGCAAATCACCAAACCAAGCTTGTCAAAACAGAATAATTGCCAAGGGTTCGTTTGTCTGGTCTCCGTTTTGCTTTGATCATCGCACAGGTAATTAGGGTTGTCACAAATGCCCCTCAGACCTAGCTTTTGTGACCTAACAGGCATCACATGAATAATTTATCATGTATCAGAGGTAGGTGAGGATCATCGAGAGTCGTAACTAACGAAGAGGCACTGATTCTACGAATGTCGCAAACCAATTGCGAAGTTCCGGCCTTGATCTGATGGTTGTAATTGTCTAATGCTTGGCCAGGAAGAAACATGCGGCGATAACCAGCCAGAGGCAAAGCTGAAAACTTGCCTTTTTACGGGTGGCCAAAAAGCATCAAACCGTGTATCGTGAGCTTAGCTCTTTAAGCATCAGTTATCCAAGTATCTTTTCCGTGGATCTGGCATTTCTATCTAATCGGACAATCTTTCACTAGAGACAACGCACCATATAGCTTCTGTTTCCATCTGCTGGAGGCGCAAAGTAATTGAAATCCCGGTCTAGCTGTCGCATAGAGAATTCAAGGCTTAGCAACTGATCATGAGTCGCTCCTTTTTAGGTTGCGTTAAATATCGTTAGTAACCTAACCTACGTAATTTGTTACTGGAGTTTCAGTAACGTTACTTGCCGTCCCTAGACTAATGGGCTAGGGCTGCAGATTAACTGGCCAACACCTAGCAGCATCAGCCCGCCGATTTCAAACGACATGTACCCGCGCCACAATTATATCCCCGTTCCGAAGAAAATTGAGTCTCTCTATCAAGGCCGCATTAGGCAGTTTGATCAGCCCGGGGGAGAGTACGGCCATCTAAATTTAGCAGCATTCTACGACCGCGAGCGCACCAATTCCGACGAATGTGTGAAGCTCGAGGTCTACTCGGTACCCGACTTGGCCAGACCCTCGTTTAAAGAAATGCTGAGGGACGCGGAGTGGCACTCGGCGTCAATTGGCGATAACTTTGGTCCGTCGTGGAGCACCCACTGGTTCAAGGTCCAAGTCAAAGTCCCCGACAATTGGACCACACAGCAGGAGTCAATTCTCTTTGATTGGGACTCTGGAGATGAGGGCTTCATCTACACAGAAAATGGCGACCCTCTCGTCGGCCTGAGTGCGGAACACAACAGGCGAGAGTGGGAACTGCCTTCCGAGTGGGCCGACCACAATTGGCACACGTTCTACGTCGAGACAAGCTGCAATAACATTATGGGAAACAACACGCCTCCAGACCCCAATCGTTATTTTAGGCTCTCGAAAGCGGACCTTGTTATTCCCCGCACAGCTGCGCGCGCGCTCCACTTGGATTTCTGGATCGTTGGCGATGCAACGCGCGAGTTCCCCGGGTCATCTTGGCAGAAGCACAAGGCCCTTGATGTGTGCAACCGCATCATCAACACTTTTGACAGGGATAATGTCGATGCCTCGGTTGCCAAGTGTCGCGAGATCGCCCAGGAGTATCTCGGCTCCAAGGTTGACTCTCCTCAAGTCTATAGTCGACCACCACCGCCTTCCGCACCCACAAATGTCAGATCTGCCACTGTCTATGCAATTGGCAACTGTCATATTGACACGGCGTGGCTGTGGCCTTTTGCAGAGACACACCGTAAGATCGCTCGCTCGTGGGCTTCCCAGCTGGACCTCATTGAAAAGTACCCTGAGTATCATTTTGCTGCTTCTCAGGCTCAACAGTTTGCCTGGCTGCTGCAAGACCACCCTGGGTTGTTTGACGAAATAAGGAAAGCGGCGGCAAAAGGGAGGTTCATCCCGATAGGAGGAGCTTGGGTGGAGTGTGACACAAACATGCCCAGTGGAGAATCGTTGGCTCGACAGCTCTTCCTTGGTCAAAAGTTTTTCCAAAAACACTTTAACATTCTGTCAAAAGTGTTTTGGCTTCCCGATACCTTTGGATATGCTCCCCAGGTACCTCAACTATGTCGGCTAGCCGGCATGGATTGCTTTTTGACACAGAAACTGAGTTGGAACAATATCAATATTTTCCCTAACACAACGTTCAATTGGGTTGGTCTCGACGGCTCAACAGTGTTGTGCCACATGCCGCCGGCAAACACGTACACCGCACAGGCTCACTTTGGAGATGTCAAGCGCTCACTGGAGCAGCACAAGAACCTCGATGTTGACCAGCATGCCATGCTGCTCTTTGGCCATGGTGATGGCGGTGGCGGCCCAACCGCTGAAATGCTGGAAAAACTGAGGCGCTGCCGTGGGCTCACTGATACTGTCGGTGAGCTGCCGAGGGTCCACCAAGGGTTTTCTGTGAATGACTTTTTCGAGGACGTAATGAAGAGCACCGACAATGGCCAGCGACTTGTTTCGTGGGTTGGTGAGCTTTACCTGGAATATCACCGCGGAACCTATACCACCCAGGCGGCAATAAAGAAAGGAAATAGGTACTCTGAAGTCCTGTTACACGATATTGAGCTTTTAGCCAGTGCAGCGAGTGTTGTCGATGGAGGTTATCAATATCCCTTTGACGAGATAGAGAAACTCTGGCAAGATGTCTGTCTCAACCAGTTTCATGACGTGCTGCCTGGGTCTGGCATATCCATGATCTACGATGATGCCAGGGAAATCTATGCCAGTGTGAAAAAGCGTGGTCTCCAGCTGCTAGATGGCGCGTTGAAAGCTCTCGGAACCGCACGATCTGACAAGCATACCGGCGAGACTGCTACACTGAACACACTGCTATGGAGTAGAAACGATACTACACCGGCAAAGGTGACATCTTTATCGCTCAGCAGAGACGATAAACCCCGCCACGTGCTTGAAAATACCAAGTTCAAGGTAACATTAGAGGACGGTATTCTTGTGAGCGTATGGGATAAGTCCGCACAAAGACAAGTCCTTGCAGAGAACTCCCGGGGAAATCGCCTTGTGCTTTTTGAAGACCAGCCTTTGAATTTCCCAGCCTGGGACACTGAGATTTACGCTATAGAAAAGGGAACATATCTAGACCCAGTCAAGATAACCGCTGATGATGAACAAGTGACCACCCATTATGAATTTGGAAAATCTACGGCCACCGTCAAAACGATATTGAGACCTAGCTGGATTGAGTTTTCTGTGGAATCGGACTGGCATGAATCGTACCAGTTTCTCAAGACAGAATTTCCAGTTGACGTTAGGAGCACTGAGGCATCTTATGAGACCTCGTTTGGCTACCAGAAGCGCCCCACCAATTGCAACACATCCTGGGAAACTGCAAAATTCGAGGTTTGTGCGCACAAGTACGCCGACCTAAGTGATTGGTCGTATGGCGTGGCTCTGTTAAATGACTGCAAATACGGGTATTCTATACACGGAAACCTCATGCGGCTGAGTTTACTGCGCTCGCCAAAGAGTCCTGATCCTAATGCGGATATGGGACATCACGCGTTCAAATATGCACTGATGCCCCACAAAGGTGCGCTGTCCGGAGCCGTCGTGAGGGCTGCGTACGAGTTCAACCACAACACCTACATCGTCTCAAAATCTCCTAAATTTAACCCGAAGCATCCATTCGGTTTATCGAGCAACGACGAAAACGTTTTTGTTAGCTCTGTGAAACGCGCAGCTAGTGATCGAGACGGTGGTAAAACCAAACGGATTATCATCCGCTTTTACGAGGCTCTCGGGGGCAAAGCTAAGGGTCAAATCACGTCTAGTCTGCCTCTCAAACGGGCGAGCAAAGTCAATCTCTTGGAGGAGGCAGGTGAGGAAGTGGACGTACTTTCTGGACGTGACAATGACGTCGTGCCATTCTCGTTGAATCCTTTTGAGGTTCAAACGATCTGTCTGGAACTTTCCTAGGTACTCACTCTTGAAAACACTTTTTGATGTCATATTCAGAGCTGCCGTAGTATCTTCCTCAGCAAATTCTTTTCAGAGTCTGTTGCCGTCCCAGACGCTGCCCAGCGAATTTTGTAATCTTTATCCACAACGTATAGGTAGCCACCTAACTCATTCGTGGCCCAAATAGTCTCCCTCAAGGATGGTGTAATCCCCTGTCTACACACAAGGTATCTGTGCTGCGGCTCTACCAGCGTCGCCTTTATTTTGCTCGAAAAAAACCGCACCAGCTGCTCGTTTAGCCAGCTAGTTGGAATATTCACATCAACGAGGTTCCAGTCGACCTTTTCAAGGTCTATATCTTCAGTATAGGTATCAATTTGAGTCTTGGAAGCTGAGGACGAAAAAAGACGGACAATAGTGGGCGATTCGCCGAGCCATTGCACGAGACCTGTCTTGACCCAGTTAAGGTCATGGCCGACCAAATTCGGTATGTATTTTGCCTCCTTTTCAGGGAACATCTCTTTGGGGGACGTGAAGAACTTGCCGCCCGTGTGTCGGAACCCATAAATCGCCTTGAAAGAGCTTTCTGCAAACTCCTTTTTCAATTCTTCACGGCGAGCCTTGTTTTTTTCTGGATTTGTTAGATCCTTCCACTTTTGCTTAAGGTTACGAGGATCTGTGCCATCGTTGTCGTTGATTCGAGGGGGCTCGTTTTCACCTATCGGGCTTGTCAATTGTTTAATTTCCGACGGGCGCTCGGCCTTGAAATTGAGTGCCTTCGCAGATGCGCTAAAGGTTCTTATATGCAATCGCGCAGTATATAGGCGGACTCGAAACATGGGTGTGAGTTCAAGCACTGTACCAGACGGGTGAAATAGCTGAGGTACTGCAAAGAACGAGACTCGAGCCACTAGTTTTATTTGGTCTTCAAGAGACGTTCTAATCAACTGGTCCACTGAAGCGGCAAGCCAGTGTGGAGTTCTAGCACTTTGTTGAAAGTTGTCGACTGCAACCCCAACCCTATATTACAGCTTAAAAGCGCGCTGCGTCAGAATTTTCAGTGATCAAAAACTGAGGGGGCAGCCACGACGGGATTGGTGTCTTCCACTGCCAGCTCGTTGCCAGAACTTACGAGTTTCTCGCCCCCGAGAGCGACCTCCCGGCGTCTAGGAAGTTTAAGCATCTTCTCGCAGATACTTGAATGTCAAAGCTGGGAGACATATATAGTTCATTTTATTATAAACTAATTTCGTCGTCTGTGTGAAGTTTTCTAACGTCGAGCCTTCAGCAGATGGATTTCACGAAACTATCGCTATTCAAACTGCGTGAGCTGCGGCCATGCCAGGCTGAAATTATCACCGCTGCTCTTCAAAACAAGGATATACTGGTGTTTCTTCCCACCGGTCACGGCAAGTCGCTAACGTATCAATATCCTGCGATCTGCGCCGACAGTGGGTGCACACTCGTAGTTTCTCCTCTCCTGGCACTGATGGATGACCAGGTTCAGAAACTCAGTAACCTAGGGCTGCCTGCAGTGTGCCTGACCAGCAACACGCCTGCTGAGGAGCGTAAAGCTCGGTTGAAGGCACTCAGAGCCGGAAATGTTTCTTTCAAACTCCTCTATGTGTCGCCTGAGCTTTGCTGCACTAGCACATTTCAGAGCTTGATCCACCAACTGGTAGAGAATCGAATGCTCAATCGCGTTGTTATTGACGAAGCGCACTGTGTTGTGGAGTGGGGGCGGCAATTTCGCCAAGAATATGCAAAACTTTGCTACTTCAAAGAAAAGTACCCCACTATTCCTCTCACTGCTGTAACTGGCACTGCGAGTCAGGAGATGCAAAGGGCAATACAGCGGTCCCTCAAACTTAATGGCACAGCACAACCAGCCATTTTCAAGGCTGTCACCAACCGGCCTAATATACATTACGAGGTGCGCTACATCGAGTCCGCGAATGAGCGGCTGGAAGATTTGATATGCTTTCTTGAGCAATACCGCTCGCGGCTATCCTCAGTCCACGGCCGCAAAACCACGAGCTCTGGGTACCGCGGATGTGGCCTCATTTACTGTAGAAAACGCGCCACAACCGAGATGGTCGCGAAAATCCTGTCGGATCAAGGAATAAGCGCGCAAGCCTATCACGCCAAACTGGATCCCGCAGTGAAGGAGAGGATTATGAATCGCTGGATTGCTGGGGACAGCAAATACTCGCTTGTTGTGGCAACAGTAGCGTTCGGAATGGGAATAGATAAGGCCGACGTGCGGTTTGTCGTACACTTGGAACTTCCAGAAAGTATCGAAGCATTTGTCCAGCAATCTGGACGTTCGGGACGCGACAACCGTGCCAGCCTCAGCATTGTTTATTACTCACGTCAAGATAGGGAGCTCAATTTGCGCCTTGTTGGCCAAGAAGGCGATTCTCGCCTCCTGGAATCGACGAGAGCCCTCGTCAAGTACTGCGAGAACATCGAGACCTGCAGGCACCTGCGAATTGCGCGCTACTTTGATGGTCCCGACATTTCCTCGTCCGGCGATCTTTGCGACTTCGCGTGTGATATATGCAAAAACAAACGGCTAGTCCAGCGCCAGTTTGACGACTGGATAGCCGAGTTTGAATGACCTCTACGTCTGAATCAGGCATCAGCGTGCAATTTTGAATCGTGCTCTAAGCCTTCCAGTAGCGTGGCTTTATTTATTGCCCAGTCCATAAAGTAATCCCGTTCAAGCTCATGGATTCTGTTTCCGAGAATGACCAACGAGTGCAGGGGCTCGCCGCTCTCGTAGTTGGCCATTTCACCTAGAGTTCCGGCTTTGAACACTTGCGTTGGTGCGCCAAGTCTGCTAATCGCAATGCAGGGCGTTTTCTCAGTGTAGCATCCCTCGCTTCGCTTGTTCTCGATCTCGAGCAGCTGGCGAGCAGCAGTCATAATGTCCATGTACCGCGGGGGCTCGTAGATCAGGCGTCCTCGGGCCATATTCTCGATGCTCTGCTCCTTGACCTTGATATCTAGGAGCAGAAGGGTGTGGAGTCCGATGCGCCGGTTCTCCATCACCTTGTCGTAAAAACTGTCTGGGCGCCAGTTCTCAGTGAAAAACACCAGTGATACGGTCTGACCGAAGTTGTAAAGCTGTACACCACAGGCGCCAACTGCGTTCATCACGGACGCGTTGTGGATTGTGCGGCTTTCAATGCCCAGCTCACGGGCCCTCAGCACCAGATCAGTGTGTGTGGTAGCACCAAAAGGGTCTCCCACAACGAGCATCACAACATCCTCGTCGTGTGCACCGTCTAGTATGGTGTCAGACCCCGACTCTACAAGTTCTCTATCTGCAATAATGACCTCTCTCCCATAAAACTCCTCGAGCGCGGGCAGATCAGCGGCCATAAGAATGGACGTGTATGCCTCCAGGTACACCTTTTTTGCCTTCTTGACGACCTCAAGACCTCTAACTGTGATATCCGTCACATCGGATAGACCGAGGCCCACGAGATAGAGCATTTTTTTTTAGAACGTCTGTAGGCGGTAGGCGGTCCAGCTTAGCTAAAAAGTTCAGTCTTGGTGAGTGCAAGTCGTGCAAGTCGGAAACCTGAGTCCCAAAAGTTTCTCTCCAACCTAGTTGCACTTTACTCTGAAATCATCCTTCATACCTACTATCTTACTTTCCCGCAACTTCCCCAGTTTATTTTTCTTAATAACCATTTTCACCAACATCAGGCCGGTAATCCCCTGATGCACCAGCCATTGGACGGTGCAGAGAGCCATCCAGGGCATTCAATGGGCGGAGATGGCTCAGATGATGCGCCCAACATGAGTCGTGCTGCCACTGGTGCCGGCGGGACCCCTTCAAGCAATAGCGCATCTGCGAGTGGGGCGGTCGCTGAGGCAACAGGAGTTGACGGGCTAATTGACGAGTTTGAAGCCGAGCTACGGAGAGAAGGGGACGGGGATATCAGCATCTGGACCCTCCTATCTAAACGCCCGTTCACGGTGATTCTGGCCCTGGCGCTGTTCAGTGTGGTCGTGCTACTGTGCCGCGATTCCGCCGATCTCTTAAGTACTTTACCGTCGCGCCTAGAAAGATCAGTGCAAATATCAGTGGACTCGGTAGAGCTCATTAGGCTCACCCCCGAGTCAATGCACGTCAAGCTTGATTACCAGCTCTCTATGGATTACACTGAAATCGGATCGCACTGGGTGGGCGCGGGCATCATCGCGTTAATGGGGTCGCTGAAGGCAGTGGAGATAACTGCAATCGGTCCCATTGACGTATACGTGGAGTCCGGCAAAAGCTACGAGCATATATTAAGCGTGAGGCTTGCAGCCCCAATCGACTTTGTTCTCTCAGGTAGTACCGCCACTCACTACACGTCTGTTGTTGATGTGGCTAGTATTGGGCGCTCAATTGCCGTTCAAGCGCTGGTGAACAAGCTCACATCAGGTGCGAGCATGAATATACGTGCAGCAGGCGTGGTTTCAATATCAAAATGGGGATTAGGTGCAGATCGAGAATTCGTGGTCGACAAGGCAGTCGAGAGCAGCCCAAACAGCTACATGGGCGAATTGTGGAAACTGGATTTGGTCAGTGATAATGACGAAGAGGTCAAGCTACAGATATGTGCCTCGGTCGGGAATGAAAGTGAGAGCACAATCCTGTTCCATGGAACGATTCCGTCCATCCAATGGGCCTTCAAACTTTACGACTGTGTGATGAAGGCCGTGGAAGTCGGGCGAGGAGCCTCTGGGACGTTCACCGTCCATAAAGATCAAGATGCGCTGAATCTGTCTGTTGATGCCACCGCACCGTTCCTGCCTGCGCAACTCAATAAGCCATGCCCGGGAACTGCAAAATCTCCACTGGACACGTGGATAACTGGGTATCTCAACAACGACCTGAACACCGTTGTCATCGAGGCCCTCACAGACGATGCCTCAAGCACGCTCCTCCACCAATTTCTGTCTGGCGTCCAGGTGCCAATTGCGGTCAAAGGTAAGCCTGAATCGGAAAAGCTTGTGGATTCCGTCACCCTCAGAGAAGTCCAGTTCGAGGAGCCCATGTATCCTCCTGGGTCGGGTGTGGGTTTCACAGGCACCCTAATAGTTGAAGCCCATCTACCGACAGCATTCAGTATTGCCGCCAATGTCACGGTAGGCGTGGCTCAGCTGAGAGGCGATATCGACCTCTACAGCGAGGAAATATTGTTCGGAAGCATTTATCTGGAGAACTGGGTGCCCTGTGTAACAAGCCGTGCCGGCTCGCAATTCGAAATATTAGTTCGCATGAAAGAGGCTCCTTTCAAGATCAAAGACTCTCGGCAATTCATTCGCGTCACTCAACAACTAATGGTTGCAGGTGAAGTCCCTATTTATTACGACGCTATTCTCGATATTGACCTTATAACTCCCGTGGGCGGTGTTGTTGTCACTGATCTTGATCTTGAGGGCAGCACCGTTCTTCGGAGCTGAATGATCCACTGCGCTAATTATGCATGTTATTGACATCTCTAACCTTAAAACGATGCAGGCATTTACTTACTCCAAACTGCAGCCACACTGCGGCAATGCAATTGGCAGACAATAACTCTATTGCTCGCCTTACACGCGACGTGCATGTAGTGGCGTCAGACTTGGCACTTGATTACGTAGCATCTGGTCGTGGTTGCGTCATGCGGGAATTCAGTCAATATCCTGGCAACCAATTCTTTTTTGTTCATAGCCATGTGAACAGTTGCCACTTACTGCTATTGACGATGCTTGAACGTCTGGTTCTGATAAATAGATGTTCTAGTTTCAAGATATAACCAAGTGGGGAGCAAGCAACATCGTAAGCACACCCGGGGAGCAAGCAGCAACATGCAGCAAGGGTGGGTGGGTGCATACCTTGAGCTTGAACACACTATATAAAGGTCGCGAGAGGCCAATTAACTATCAACATGTCTGACAACTTCCGCAAAGATTTCACTGACAAGGCCGCCGAGAAGGTGAAGCCCCAATCTGAGAAGGGTATTTTCGAGAAGGGCAAAGAGGCTGTCACCAACGCGGCTGACTCTCTAGCCGGCAAGTCTCAGCCCGACTCTGAGAAAGGCTTTGTCCAGCAGGCTTCTGACGCGCTCGGAGGCAAGTCTAGCCACCAGTAAGACAACTTCTGTCTTAACAGTGCCCGCACTGACAAGTTTGCATTCGTCCCGCCTCATGCTAAAGCCAATCCATGATGGGCATATGTAGTAATTGTAGTTAAATAGGGTCAAATCGACTTGATTTCAGTTGACTTATGCAACTAAGCGATACTTTTGGGTCCGTGTATACAGGACTCTTTTTGACTTTCCTGAGGCACCAGTGTCAGCCTGCACTAACCCTTGTCGCGCTTTTGGTTTGCTCAAGGCAGGCCAAGTATAGTAGCAGCTTGATGACCAGTCAAGCAATTAATCCTCGCAAACAGGCAAATAGACGTCTACAATCCAAAAAAAAATTGCTCTAGGTGGGGCTTGAACCCACGACCGTCGCGTCTCACGCGACTGTGACATTAAGATAGACAGTCTGAAGCCTATAAGCACGATGCGCTAAACCAACTGCGCCACTAGAGCTTTCTTCGCGCACTCTGATTCGAACCGCAGACGCTGACCTGAGTCCCGCCCACTACGCCAGAGCGCACTTCACTTGTCCAGTGCCGGACAGAGGTAGATGAGCTGGATGCCAACAGAAGGTAGCTTAAAACGTAAAAAGGCGACTTTATATACGAGTTGATTCGTATATTATAGACAATAAGCATTCGTTGCGGCCGTGAAAATCTGTCCTGACGGTTGGACCAGGAGAACAGCGGCAAGCTACTATAATATATGCATTTTGTATCAGTGAGTAGAACAGATTCCTCCAGATAAGAATTTGATAGTCTACGGGTCAACTGCTAGCAGGTTTAGCAGTTTCGGAGATGCAGTGAGAGTATATACGGCGATGCCAACACCACCAACTACCACAGTGTTGCCCTGAATGGCTAGAACCCCAACGTCGCTGATAGTTGTGAAATCCGTGCTCAATAGAGTACCATGTAAGGATCTGCAACAAAGTTTCTGGTCCGCGCTGCTTGACACGATCAGACCATCAGTCAGTATAATAGCTGTGATAGATGAGGAGTGTGCGTCCAGTGAGGAGAACTGCTTCGATACGTTAAAATCCCTATCCACAAACACGCTAGCTAGGCTGTTGTCATCTCCGCCAGAAATGTGGTACAGCCCCTCAGAAGATACCCTTATCGCAGAAGCTCTCACGCCTGACTGATGCAGCTTGACTCTTAACTCATATACACCGATTTGACCCTGTTGAGATAGTTGCCAGACGACGAGGTGGCCATCAGTGGAGGTCATTAGGAGCCATACACTTGTACCCATTTCCACAAGGTCAATGTTGAGCAAACAACGATCACTGTACACTATCTCGTCAAGTGAATCGAAATGTGTACCGTCTACTGTGATTTCCAGTCGCCACAGTCTTATAAGCGAATTCGAATAGGCACAAGCAAGCAGGTAGATAACGCTCTCTGCAGTATTCTTCTCCAATATTAACGAGAAATCCATAATGCGAAGGTCTTGAGGCCCGCCAGAAGTGGGGAGGCGTCCTACTAATAGCGCGTAAACCTGCCCCTCGTTCACAGTAACTTTCCAGACCAGGAGCTCTTCGCGACCACCGGCAGTGCACAGATATTTGCCATCAGGTGTCCAATGAAGTGCTTGAACACTGCTTGTGTGGTGTCTCAGGGCAATCTTGGTCTCTAGGCACAGACGGTTTACAAACGCTAGGTTGACACATGTATCTTCGGACGCGGTAGCAAGCAGGCCCTGAACTTGTGGGTTAAACTCCATGCCGCGGATCTCACGACCGTGGGTTCCTGTTGAGAGTACAGATCTTTCGTATGCGATCGGTTTGTCGCTTGTGCTGATAAAGTTGAGGATCCCAGCTTGTGTGAAAAAGAATCTTATGCTTGATTCAGACTGCAGACTTATATCCAGTGCCCAAGATCTGTGAGCCCCACCACAGGGGATAGTCACTACCTCATAGTCGTATGTAGCATTCCAGATAAACATCCTGTCGGTTCGAAAACCATAAAAGAGCACATCCCCATTTTTCTGCACCTGGCATCCCTCGATAGAGCCTTTTTGCAGTTTGTTTTCGACAAGACACACCAATTGTTCTTGGCCCGCAACAGGAAATTCGTAATAACCATAGCTTCCACACCTCGACGTTACAAGAAGCAAGCCGTTAACCAGCGCCAGCGCCGTTATGGAATCCCCGGACGGTATTACTCTAAAAACTTGAGTTGCTTCGAGTGAATCTTGCCTCGCACTACCGAGCTTGTATACTGCCATGTACCCAAGGCGCGATCCCAGATACAGAAACGCGTCCGTCGCCATGATACAAGTCACGTTAAAAGAGTTCGGGAGGCGCAGTTCGGTGATATGCTTCGTCTCGAGTGCATATAACACCAGTGAGAGTCGCGAATTTTGGCACTTCAAGATAAGTGCGTCCTCACCATTAATAGTCGCACCCCATATATCAAAAAGCTTGTCTGGTAAAGACACAGAAAAAGGCACCCAGTGATTTCGCAAGTTCGCCGAGTCAAAGACCACAACCGTTCCAGCACTATCGGCCACGATAATATGCCGCGCGCACTTGCGTACGACTGAATATGCCTGCAGTTGTAGATCCAAAACGGACCACTTCCCTGCGATATAAGTCAAAACATGGCCATTCGAGGTGGTCAAAACCATGTCGCGTCCAACATTTTTGTAACTTTTGAATTGTGTGCTCTGTGTGTGACCAAGTTTCATCGCCTCGTCTGCTGTCCATGTCAGATGGGTTGCGCTGTCTTCGAGATCCCACAGCTTGATCCTACCATCGGCACCACCTGTCGCGCATATCACGCTTCCGTCTTCTCTACTGCTAACTGCACACGACCACACATTGCGGCCAACATGGCCATGAAGTATCTTTGTGCCCACCAAGCCGGCCCCGCAAAGATCCCAAACACGGGCCGTGCAGTCCTCGCCAACAGACAAGATCTGCTGGTTGTTATTTATAAACCGCACTTTCCAAATTCGAGAGGCGTGGCCCCAAGCCTGCGCTATTTTCTCACCGGTCTGCAAGTTCCACACTATGATAGAGCGATCGTCCGAACACGAGACAAGCAGGTTACCGTCCGTGGAAAACCCCAGGCCAAATATGGAGCCTTCATGCTGGGTAAACTGCCACTTGATATCACCAGTCGAGGCATTCCAGACAACCACGCCTCCTAAAACCGTGCCTGCAGCCACCCACAGCGAAGGGCCAGTATAGAGCTCACCGGAATAAAGAATGGAGTTCTCGCTGCATTCTGAGCCTCCAACAACGGTGTTAGTGGCAGTATCGATCTCTACCATGCGGTTGTGGGCGGTTAGCAGGAACGCGTGGTCGTCACGTTTGCCAAATCCGGCCACAATGACCCAGTCCAGTGCTGTGAATTCCTGCACCACAAGCGACGCCTCTAACAGGCTCAACCGCTCAATTACCGCAACCGAGCGGCCGCCCCATGCTAGGACATGACGGTCTGAAACGCGCAGTCCGTGTATTCTGTTCTTGCTAAAAACTCTCACGGTATGCAGCAGTTCCGACTTTTTCCAGTCATAGACCTTGATGTCGGCCCCAACTCCCGCGAGAAGCCACTTTCCATCGTAGCAGAGTGCCGTCACAGGACCGTGGTTCGCTACCACATCCATGCAAACAAACTTTGAAATTTCACTTTGGATCCGTCTTGGTAATCAGGTCGTCGAGCCGCAGCATCAGCCCTAACGGAGCAGCTAGAGAGCCCGCTGCATTATATCGTTTCAATTACACATCGCAGCTCAATCCCAATGAAACCTTATCTCCACCGTTGCCGCCAGATGTTCACGTGCAAGAGTCCACGTGCAACATAGTGCTGTGCTGATTAACTACGCGCTTCCGATAAGCTGGCGACGCGTTGTTTAATAGCCCGCACTGCTTCACTGTACGAAGCGGACTAGCTGTGCTACAGTAGTTGTGGCCTCACTATCTCCTCTAGGAGCCTAGGCTGTCACTTTGCACGCTATCTCTCCCAGGAGTCCAGCCTGTTGGTATCACACGCAATGCCTATAATGTCGAGAACCAGCCAGAATGGGTCTCCCCGGACACCTAGAGAGGACAATCGCGCGACATTGTCACCTGCACCATTCAAACTACACCATGTACTAGCAAGCCCCAAGAGCACAGATGCGCTGCAAGACAGAAGCCCCAACGAGCGGCTGCAGCCACGCAGCTTTCTCGACGCGAAGGCCCTGAATTCGTCGCCCAGAGTCGCAAGAGGCGGAGAGAACGAGTCACTGGTGACAGATATGCAGCCACAGAGTCCCAATCTGGGTACTAGGAAACGGCAAAGATCTCAAAGTGCGTCTCCCGCAGCCCCAGTTTCCCCATCGCGGCGGTCACCCCGGATTTTGCAGCAGCACTTGAAGAAACTCGCCACTCAACCAGCCCATCTGCAGCATGACACCACGCCCCTGCTGCTGCCCCCTGCTGCTGCGTATCAGGAGATGGAGTTTACCGGGAACGTGAATCTCGGGGAGAAGCACGGACCGGTACACGGCGTGCGACCTCCAAGAAATCCATCGGCTTGGGCGCCGGCGGGCTCAGATATGGAGCTAACTGGCCCACAAGTTGGGGCAACTGATCTAGGACCTCAGAGCTCACCTAGGAATTCTCTCAGGCCAAATGCAACCCCTGGACAAAGTCCGGAACGACTGCGTTCTCACCACTTCCAAGCAGATAGCTGGCGGGCAGGTGGCCAGTCTCGTCTTTCAACGCTTCATGAGTCTGCAGGTTATGAACTCGCTGTGTCCAGTCCGCTCCTGACACCTCTGCATGTAAACAACCCAGGCCGTCCCTACACACTGCGTCGAGACCCAGCAGTCCATTGCGAGACCACCCCCCTAGTTTCCAAACGCGCCACGTCTCCACGTCGGGCCGACATTGTCGATAGCTCCGCCCTAGAACTGAGATTTGAACCTAACGCAATCACTGCGCCAGACCTGCTGATTTCAGATACTTCAGGGCTCAATACAGCGCAATCGCTCCCCATGCACCTTCTCCGACAAGCTGAATCGTTTCCTCGGCTTGCTATGGAGAGCACACCTTTACGCCAGGCTGTTGCCCCGTCTTCAGAGATAGGAGATGGCAATTCTGAAAGTTTGGGGACGGAGCAAGCTCAAAGTGGACCGGCGTGCCAGAATGAAGACGGGCTTGAACAGCATGATGAAGCCGAAGATTCAAGGCATGTCTTTAGACGTTCGTCCCCCGTTACATTGCCTGAGAAAAGCCCTTTCGACACAGAAGTTGCATCTCCTCAGTCATCCAGCCCACCTCGCACCAACGACCAAGTTCACGGTGGCATCGTTGATTCAGCTGATCACAGAATCGAAAGTGAGAGTGGAGTGACCCTTTTCGTTCCAAATTTATCGGAAAATGCAACCGGAGAGCCGAAATCGCCAGCGGCGATGACATCGTCCACGGCAGCATCCACATCCTCCCGGCTTGTCTCTGCTGTACCTTCACCCAATCGTGGCGGGCCAGCTCTTAATGAGATGTCCGCAGTACAGGCAGCCTCCGGAAAATTGACAGAAGAGGGTTCAGTTCACCTCTCCTCCCCGACATCTCCTAGGTGCCGCAAAAAGCCTCTGGTATCACATTCCACTTCTCCCCGTGCCTATAACTCACCGTTGAACACCGACCCAGTGCGAGAAATGTCACTGAGTCCAAGTGGGCTTGAAATTCTCCGGGACATAGGTATTTCCCTCTCAGTTGGTCCATTGCAAGATTTGGATATCATTTCTGATGTAAATGGCGATGTGGATTCAGCCTTGATTCAAAAAGCAGCCATGCACCGTGCGCTAATTCTGGAGCTCCGGGCGGAAGGTAGTAAGCTTGCTAAAGAGGTTGAAAAGCAAATGGATCTCAGGGCGATTCCTACGAGCATACAGCGGCGGCTTGCCATTGATGGCCGAAACAATGAGTTGAGCACCCAACTCATAGCTTTAAAGAAGAAAATACAAGGTGATATCGAAGTTGCAGCATACCGTTACGAAGTACGTGCAGCCGCATCCTGTCTGTCTGAGCAGGAAGAAGTACTTGCTGAATTCGCAGCTCGCAACAGAGAAGTTGGAAAACTTAAGACGTATAAAGATGCTATTGCCAAAGATGTCCAGGACGTTCAAAAGTTGAAATCGTCCCTCTCCAGCGTTGAAACTTTCATCCTGGCAGAGGAACATGCTTTGCAGGAGAGGCTCACTAAATTGAGCAAAATGGAGGCAGATTTGCTCCAAAGACGGACAGAGCTTGAGAATGTGCAATCGCAACTTGACACTGAAATCAACCGCACCCCGCTTGGTTCAAGTGCAACTAAGAATGATGCCCAGAATTCCGTGCACGACTTGGCCCCCTTGTTCCGCGAGTATGGGATCCTAAAGCAAAACTGGACTCCCAGTGGCTTTTCTCTACAATTGAGCTACGCAAGAGTTGACTGTGATAAAACTAATGGAAATTGCCAGTACAGCGTCCAAACCACAGATCCTATTCTTATTTATCTCTCCAAAAACCTGGAGCACAACTCTTTGAAAGAGGATCTAAAATATTGGCAACACGCAGTTGGAATCTTTAAGCTTTGTCGGAGGTTAAGGTGCCTAGGGTGGTTCCAAATCAGTGAACAAAATGGACAGCTGCAGCTTTCTCAAGACACACCGCACGGCATGCTGAAGGTCGTGCTCAAAACCCGCGACATCAAGATATATCCTGATTTTGCCGATCAGTCTCTCGATACACAGGCTCAGAGGTCTGAGCTGAGTGGTCTGTGCCAACTGCTGCACGTTTGATGCCGCTCCTAACACCTAACAAGGGGCGCAATCTGGTGCTATCTTCTAAACACATCCCCTAACAATGCCTGGGGATTGACGTCCTCTTCACCAAGCTGTTCGAATACATTGAGAAGGTTGAAAACCCCAACACCAAGAGTTGCAGCCCAGCTTCCAAGGCCAAAAATACTGAAAGCGGCCACCACGAAGCCGGTCACTGCGCCCCCCAGGGTTGCTGCAAGAGGGACAGTGCGTTTGAGCTCCTTCAATACGGACCCCTCGCGGCGCCCAACAATGACGAGGCCGTTTTCTTTAAACTGGTTAGCCAGATCCGCAGGAGCAAATCCGGATGACGCTGTCCACACGCGAGCAAAAACAGTGCACACAGTTATAGTGAAGGTAGAGAAAACAAGGGTGCGCACAGGATCCCAGATGGCGTTTCCGAGATCTGCCGGGGGAGATAGATAGTAGGCCAGACCCGATATTGCTACCAGGGTGTCGTCATGAACAGCCCAAGTACCCAACAGCCTAACCGCAAGGTTCGATGGCCAAAGATTGTAGAGCGACGCTGACAGCAGGTCTAAGGGCGCCAGACTGGCCGCCCAGAAAAGTAAAGGCATAGCGTTCGTATAGATAATTCTCAGCGGGAAAACGTTGCTGGCACCACGCATCCTTGTGGAACGGATGGGAATGTTGTACCGAATAGCCGATAGATACACAAAAACGCCAAAGGCCACAACCGCACCAAGTACTTGAAGCAGATTGGGCAACTCGGGCCGAAAGACGCCATTGATAAACGCGAAGCTAGGCGATCGGCTCCAGAAATCAGAAGCGATGTTCGGAAGAGCGCCGTAGTACTGAGGGCCCCGCGACGTCTGAACTACCTGCAGCGACATGGCATCCCATAGAAAACGCTGCGTGGCTTTCAGGGTCGAAAAGATAAGGATTCCAGTCGCAATACCATACCCCTTTTGAATCACCTCATCCAGCAAGATGAGGCACAGGCCACCACCAACTAGTTGAAGGATTAGAAAAACGACCGAGCGGAGGCCGAGAGCAGTAACGTCTCCGTAAGTTCCTGACAAGACTATGAGCACGCTAAATGCCACAGTGATGAAAATTGCCAGCAACTTCTGTACACTCTGAAATAATACTCGGTCACTCCGCAGATCAAGGCTCACTCTGATGGCCCGAACACCAGCCAGCAGCTGGAGACTGAAGGCAGACAGCAGCAAAGGGAAAACGCCCAGCTCCAGGGGGGTTCCCGGCGACGACGCAAGCACATAACTCAGCCAGCTAACCGGATCAGGGACCGACATGGTGTTCTGGGCACCGTACAGCGGAAGCTCTGAAAGTACCGCGTACACGATACCAGTGCCAACCACCCAAACAAGGCGCTCACCGACGTCTACTTTTTGATAAGGCCGAGACACCTCCGGCGTCACGACGAGAAATGGCTTTGCCAGGTCGACCACGCGCAAATGAGCCATTAGCGTCTACTTTGTACTGAAAAATGCAGGTCGCTGCAGGATCTAAAATCAGCTGAGTGCGATGCGTCAGCTGAAAAATGGCAGACGCAGAGATCAGCTATGAGGATGCCAATGAATATTGGTCCTCTGTTCCTCCCACAATTGATAGTGTTCTCGGCGGTTTCGGCAACAGTGTCGTCCCCAAAGTAGATGTAGTCGGGTCCACGGCGTTCATTCGTAGGTTAGGTGTGCTTAGCCCCTCGACGTTCCCCAACGGGCCGGCTGAGGGCTATGAAAAAGTTGTGCTGGACGTTGCCTCGGGAATAGGCCGGGTCGCACGCGACCTTTTATCAAAATACGCGACAACAATTGACATCCTCGAGCAGGCCAAGCCTCTCATCTCACAGGCCCGTCTCGAGCTCGCACATCTCCCGACGGGCACCTTCTACGAGCAGGGAATGCAGCACTTTGAATGTGACAAGACTTACTGGTTAATTTGGTGCCAGTGGTGTCTGGGCCATCTTCCTGACGATGCTCTGGTCAAATTCCTGAGCAAATGCCGGTCGCATTTACAGCCTGGTGGTGTTATCATCATAAAAGAGAACAACGGTCCCATCGAAGACATGTTCGATGAGACCGATTCGTCTGTGACGCGTACAGACAGCAGTTTTCGAAACATCTTTGAGCGCGCGGGGCTCCGTCTTCTCCTCACATCACTCCAAAAGGGGATGCCCCGCGAGCTGTTCCCCGTTCGCATGTACGCTTTAGCGCCGGCGCAGAAAGCAGCAGCAGAGGTGGCTTTATAAAAGCACCTCACAGAACAGCAATTTACACTACAGCCCACAATCTGTAGCCATGCATTCTATAGTACTGCAATCTAGAGCTCTGCAATCTAGCACTCTGCAATCTAGAGCCCTGCATTCTATAGTACTGAGCTCTTTAGTACTGCGATCTAGAGCTCTGTGATCTAGAGCCTGGAATCTGGAGCCTGGAAATCTAGAGCCTAGAAATCTAGAGCCTGGAAATCCGGAAATCTAGAGCCTGGAAATCTAGAGCCTGGGAGTCTAGAGCCTGGAAGTCTAGAGCCTTGCGGTCTAGAGCCTGCGATCTAAAGCCTGGAAGTCTAGAGCCCTGCTGTCTAGAGCCTGCGATTTACAGCCTGGCAATCTACAGTCTGGCAATCTACAGCCTGACAATCTACAGCCTGGTAATCTACAGCCTGGCAATCTACAGCCTGGCAATCTACAGCCTGGCAATCTACAGCCTGAAAATCTGGAGCCTGCAATCCATAATGCTACAACCTACGAAACACTGATAAGAAATAAAAGGTCGTCTTGAGCTACAAGACCGCACTGGTTAGCTCAGTCAAACTCAGATAGGGGTGAAAGACTTTTTGGTATTTGTCTCTTCATGGATGTCAGATGAACTATGCATTTTTGGATCCTCATTATTGACTTACCTTGCCCGCAAAAACTTCGCACTCGAGTTGAGAGGAAGAAAACAGATTATTAAGTGTCAAGGTGCATCGAAGTGCAGGGTTTAAAGCTACCTTTCAGGGTTCTGTTAGCAAAAGCTGCTCTTGCTATGCTGAGCTTAAAGCAATTCGCAGGTCTCGTATCATAGAAGGCGTAGTGGCAGAGGATGCCATGGGGTGGCAGCCGCATGGTGCGAGGAGCTGCCTATTGTGCTGACTCCCTTGAGGGTGGGGTGTTGCGTTGTCGCAAAGTCCAGAGAGTAGTCATGGAGCTATTCAGTCTTTGTACTGCAAATGTGTTCTCATTTGGCTCCATCTGTCATGATCGGTAAAAAGAGCGCTGGAGCGCGTTATTTCAAGACGGGCGTGTAAGCTCTAACTAGTAGCAACAAGTTCAATCGTGGATAATCTGAACCTGGGTTTCTAGCTTTCTTCGCGGTCTGCGTTTTCCGCCTGCAGCTCCAATTCACTCGAGTTTTCCGGTGGCTGCCTGACGCCCTAACCCGCGAAGACGCGTCTTAATTAATTGAATTGCCAAGTCATCCTGCACCCCCGTAATGGTCTCAGAGAATGGCCGGGACCGCCGCAAAGTGTGCTTTGCGGGAGTGCAAGAGCCTGGTCCAGTTGCAAAATCATGGCCAAAGGGCGCTCTGCGGGCGTCTTTACCAGATCCCCCGCGCCCTGCCGAGTCCTCGTGTCTCATTGCGAGCGTTTACGCTGGCTACACACAGCTTGACGCACATAATACCGGCAGCATTCTTGTTTCGTTGCTCTCGTACATCTCTATGGGGGACTACGCCTCTAGGAGCGAGATTGTCGTAAATAGTGGGAAAACTCAGACACCCCCTAGTTGCCTTGAGGCGTACGCGGTTCTTAATTCTGCCCTCAGGTCCGGCAAAATCTCGCAGCAGCTCTTGAATAATATAAACTCACTGATGGAAAGTTGTCGAAGAGATTTTGGCCTCTACAAGGATGCCCCAAGCATCCTTGATCTGCGAGTTGGCGTGCAGATTCTACGCGTTGTCGACTACCTGCTTTTCAACGATGAGACAGCACCAATCATACACCTGGAGCATATACGGTATTTTTTCACCGAGGCAATTCGTGCTGTGCGTGATTCGAGCTCGTCAAAGTCACTCGTGGGAATCTGTATACACCTGTTCGGCAACACACATATACAGCATGCCTTGACCACAGATATTGCTCGACAACTGCTTGTGTCAATGAGTGAGCGTAGCAACTTTGCATCGACTGCCGTCACGTCAGAGTACCTGGCTACGTTTCGCATGCTGTTGCAACATTTCAGGAGTATGATGGCCGCCAACGCCAAGCTCTGGACACACGTTGTGATGCAGTCATTGCTAGAGCCTAGCTCCTTTGTACGCCAGCAGGCACTGCACATGCTTAGCGAAATCAATCGCAAGCAGGCTTGCAACGTTCAGATTGCTCAAGCTGTTCATGATGTACTAGATGATACGAATCCCGAGGGGGAACCGTTGGCCGCCATGTTAGGGAAAAAGCTGATAACGTTCTTGGGCATTCAGGGCGAGGCAAAGTGGGCTATGGCTGCGTGGGCGAACATCATGCTGATACTCAGCAATTGTGGAACTGCCGAGAAGCTGTTCAATTGGAAGCACCTGGGCAGATGGCTTGATGTGGCCAGGGTTGGGTTAAAGTCGCCGTATCTGTCTACCAAAGAGGCCGCTATCAATTCCTGGAAGACCACTATCTATGTGTTCGCTGCCGAAGGGGACCAAACGCGGCATGAAAAGCTTATAAAGGCTCTTCTACACCCGCTGAAGCTCGTTAATACCAATAGTCCTGGTATTACTCGGAGGCTAGGTTTCATGTTTAATGCGCTCCTCTATGTGTCCACTGGGGTTCTGTCGCAGCCACTTTCATACTTCGATGGCGTCTGGTCCACGGTAATCGCCAGTGGACTCGACATGTTTTTCAGCAGCAAAAACGACATCGCAAAGGAAGAGGCAATCCGTTATTTATCTTATATGATGCATCCCGCGCCAACGAAGGCTACCACGCGAGCAAAGATTTTGCAAACCGACATTGAGTTGACCGAGGTTTCACCATTGCCACTCACTTGGATCAAGCAGAACTTTATGACCGTTCTCGATTTCTTTTCAAGAATCTTCGCGGCCTGCACCCCCGAGCAAATCTCGACAGTATGGAACAGCTTCTTGGACATCTCTAGACAGTCCCTAAAAACAGAGCTGCTACAGTCCAGTGAGAACCTAGGCCAGCTTGCAGCATTGACCACGTTCCTTTTGCAGAATGGCAAATCAATGGATCCAGCAGTCCTAGTCGGCCTCGTTACGAACCTGTGCGATGCGTTTGGACTAATTGCTCTCGTCAACCAAAAGTTTGATAGGGTGGGCGATCTTGTGGTTGTAGCAACACCTGGAAGCACAAGTATACTTGCTCAGCTTTTCCCAGTAGTGGTAAACTCGTCGGTTCCAGCAGCGTTGTTGGAACAACTGCTGGGCACACTTGTTCCTCTATCGGGAACGTCAAAGCCACGGGAATATTTACAAACTCTGCGACTAGCTTCGAGCTTTGTGGAGGAGAAAGCCAACTGGGCACTGTGCCAAGAAAGGACGCTAGCACTGCTAGAATCGACATCTCAAAAATTGACAGGTGCGTTGGTTGATGATTTAGGGCATATTCTTGGGTCGTTGTTGTCCTACGTGCAGCCGGGTGAAGTGGATATGTGGCACGAGTGGCAGAGTCTTTTTTCCATGTCTATGGACAAATCCAGCTCTTATGTGCCCCTGGTTGATGCCCTGGATCGTGCATGGCCAGCTGCTCTAGTCACCAGCCTACTAGAACTCAAGACGACCACCCTTTCCTCTGTTAACGACTTTGACAAGATAATATTTCAAAACACGGTCAAAAACGCAGAATTTCACTGCATGACGTTTGATTTCTCTGCATTGCCCCAAGACTTCAGAGTGGAGCTAGCGCGCCAGTTAGTGCTAGTTAATTTGAGCACAACCCTGTTTGACTTTGGTCGTATTTTACTTCTTTCTTACGAACTTTTGGGCGTTGGTAACATTGTGAGCAACGCGGACATCTACGTGGCGGCATTACGGTCGCACGTGCCCGGAAACAAAGCGCTGGCCGCAAAGTTTTGGGATGACCACTATTGTGTCGACACGCAAGTCGCAGACACATTTGCATTTTCCGAGCAGGTGGTGTACGCTGTCAACAGTCTGATGGCTGATGGGGTTATAGCCAAGACACCTCCGAGTTTTCCTGTTTACCAACTTTTACAAGCGCCGACTTTGAAGAAATTTGAGGATTGTGCACTTTCCCCGCCACCGACTTCGCCCATGGAGTTCCCCCCCAGTTCTCCTGCTGAAGCGTTGTCGCAGCGCAAGCGTAGACGCGTGGACTATATGGATAGGGACTGCATGACGCCGCCAATCAGCAGTGACGAGCCCGGTGTCTATGCCATGGAGCTGTTAAATCAGATCCATTCTACCGATGACGCCTCTGTTATTGAAACGATATCTGAAAAGTCTTCTCAGTTTGTCAAACCAGAGCCGGTCAGGGAGATGGAGGCCCTGGAATCGTCGCCACCGCGAAGTTTGGACTCCAAAGGAACGCCAGACAAACAGCTGGAACAGGTACGGTCGCTTAAGAAGAGTTTGATGGCAACAGATCTCCAAGCTAGTCTAAAAAATATGGCGAGGGCCGAGTGTCTACTTCTGGAAAAGCTCTTGATGGACTCGCTAGTTGATCTGCGAATTCACATGGCCAATGCGTAACTCTGTATTTGAATATCTTCCTATAATTTTTGTGATGTTTATTTATGTTCCGATGGTCTTGATTCTCTATAGTACAATATTTCCCATGCACCGCGGCTAGCTCAGGTCAGGGTTCCTGCTGACACACTGTGCATGGCAAGCTGCAATAATATAAAGCGCTTTGGCGATCTCCTCTCAATCGTCAACTATGAAAGCCGCAACTTATTCAGAGAATGGTAACCCCTTTGAAGTTCTCGGGGTATCAGATGTTGCCATTCCAGAGGTTGGCCAAGGCGAAGTTTTGATCAAAACTATCTTGGCGCCTATTCACTTTCATAACCTAGCCATGATCAGTGGAACTTACGGTATCAACCCCCCCAGACCAGCAATTGGAGGCACTGAAGCTGTGGGTACCATTGAGAAGCTTGGGCCTGACGTCGAGGGGCTGAAGGTCGGCCAGCGAGTCGCCACTGGCACTGCCGTGGGCACGTGGGCCGAGTACTTTAAGATTTCTGCAGAATCAGTGATTCCAATTCCTGCTTCGATTAGCGATGAAGCTGCGGCACAGATAGTGACAATGCCTGTGAGCGCCGTGGTTCTCTTGGATACTCTGGGGTTGAAGAGTGGTGACTGGGTTGCGTTCAACTCGGCCAACGGTGCTGTTGGAAGCTTTGCGGCAGCAATTGCCAAGGATCGCGGCATCAACATGGTCAAAATAGTGCGCCGCGCGGAGGCAAAGGCCCAGCTCGAGCGTCAGGGCTACGACCTGGTGTTCTCCAGCGAAGACCCAGAGTGGGTTAAGCAGGTCCACGAGGTATCGAAGGGCCTGATTAAGGTCGCCGTTGATAGTATTGGCGGAGCCGCTTCTTCTCAGCTGTTTGAAGTTCTCGGCAACGGTGGAGAGCTTGTCTCGTTCGGCTCTGTGACTGCACAACCGCTTCAGGTCAGCCCCGGAGGTCTGATCTTCCAGCAGAAAACGGTGCGTGGGTGGTGGCTAACGAGTGAGATGTCCCATCTCGGACCCAAAAGGGTTGCCGGCGTGCTTAAAGAGGTGTTTGGCGCTATTGCCAGTGGCAAGGTCAAGCTTTCAGTGGGTAAAGTTGTTCCTCTGGACAACGTCAAGGACGCCATCAAGGCATCGACGGAAGCCAAGAATGGAAAGATCCTTTTGCGCCCCTGATCTATCTCTCGCGAGTTTCTGAGTTTGGTTTCCAGGTGCTGTTATTTGGGGTAACGTAGGAGCTCCCTTAGCGGGATACCTCTCAACGGACGATACTCAAAAAGCATACCGTACTTGGATTATGTGTGCTATATTGGGTGCGTAACGATGAGCGAGGTACGAAATAGCAGTTAGCAATCAAACAAGCAGTACATGTAAGTGCACCGCCTTGATGAGCAGTCCTCTTTGAGCTGCCGACAGAGCGATGCCTTACCGCGGAAGCAGTCAAATGCACAAATTTTCATGCATCATAGGCCGCGTCGAGATGCATCGCGAAAAATGTATGTGCTAGATTAGGTTTTTTCTCTCTTTTCTCAGCCGCTTATCATAGTGAGACAGTCTAGGAGTTGTATCGCACCCTTTAGATTAACCCACGAAGGGTTGCTACGATCTGAAAACTGCTCGACTGGCTAGAACCTCGATTACTAAGTGCATACCATTCATGGCGTAACTATGACAATGACGGCGATAGGACATTTGTTACAACGAGGGCTCTAGAGTCATTGGTTATATTACGGGCGTTAACCAGTATAATCGGCTGGGCGACTTATTTCAGAAGCAGAAATCGCGGAGGAGTAGAGGGACAGGCGACGTGTCGCCACATTAAATTATCATGTCATATACGGGTATGAAATTACAATGGCCCAATTTAGAGCATGTAGGCAACAGCAGCGGCAATACCGGCAACACCAACAGCAGCAGCGTTAGCACCGTTGGCAGGGGCGACACCAGAGCCGGCAGTGGTAGGAGCTGCGGGACCGCTAGGAGCAGCAGACTCAGGGCCGGGAGCACCAGTGCCGGTGAGGGTGCAGGGGCAGTTAGTGATTGTGAGGGTGGTAGCCTCAGTGACAGTGTAGGTAGAGTTGCCGGCAACGAAGGTAGTAGGGCCAGGGCAGTATGTGGTGAAATCGGTCACAACAGTGGTGACGGTGGTGTTAGAGCCACCTGTGGAGTTAGAGGCACCGGTGGAGTTAGAGGCACCGGTGGAGTTGGAAACGAAAGCGGCAGCGCCGACGGCAAAAGCAAGAGCGAGCATTATGGTGAGGAATGTCTGGGGGTTGCTGCGCCTTATATAGCGCTCGAGCATGTTGATCTATTTATGTCGTGCATATGCAGCAAGGGCCTGTGACCTGCACGAGCAGCATCACGCACAAGGTAACGCTGATGCTAGCTCAGCCTCTGTCCAGATGGTGCCAAAAGAACAATCAATCAGATATACCCGGTGGTATCTCTGTTAATACCTCAGTGTTTTAGCATCTGCATGGCCCATGGCAGTCCCGAAAACGGATCAATGGTGCAGAAATCTAGCGTCGCTGACATCATCGTGAAAAACTGGGAAAAAATGTTTCAGGCTACAACTCATGCAAGTACAAAAGTACAAGAAGTGCGTACACGGCACTGTAGAGACGCCATGCGGTAACCAAATGGGCGAGCCGGCTGAAATTTAGCGAGTCTGATGAAGGGGCAATTCGGTTGTGTTATGATCTCCAAAACATTGGCAGGCGATTACTCAAGAATGCATATGGCTTGCGTCAATTTCCAACGTTCGAGAATGCGAGTCGTCGTTGCTCACCAAATAACAAGGTATTCACACCGTGTAACTGGCGGTGTGAAACATATCGACTCATAGTGTATCTGCAGTGTCGTGGGTGGGTGGTTCCGAACCCTCTTTGGGGGTGAGAGGTGATCGGCGCACTAGCGAGACGCGGCGGCAGAGATTTCCGGATTGGGAAAATACGAGAATGCTTAATCATCCACGTGACGCATCACTGCTCGGGCGCGCATAAGGGCCCTGCAGGATGATTAGCATCAACCTTTTGCAATGATAACAAGATAAGGGCAAGTTTTGCTCATATGTAATAAAGAGAGATGGGTAAATCATTATTTGAGGTGTAGGACACTGGTTTCTCGCGTTTTTGTGAAGGCGAATGTGTAACGGAAGTAGAAGCTCGTAGCGCCAGCTCTAAACTAAACTTAAAATCCCATGCTACTTACTGCCAGAAACGCTATAGGCAACGCTATATGAATATAATACACATTTTTCGGTTCTTTGTTGTCATAAATGTTTTTAGTGCGCACATATTATCAGAACCTGTTGGGTGTGTCAGCAGGGCTGGCTGTGATTGGCCCTATAGGGACACACGGCTGATAGCTAATATTGCCTACCGGATCAAGGTGATAGACAACGATGCGACTTGGCGCGGAAAAGGGTTGTCACTGTGTCAAACCAAACGGGCTTGCGGCCATGGCTGGGCTAAAAAGGGGGCTGACGCGCGTCCTGCAGGACGTAAGCGTTTGCACCGCAGGGGCAACCAAGAACCACGACCACCGGGATTCCGGTACAATGGAACGTCAGCACCTGCAGCATTTGATATAACAGGGTGTCTATGGGCTATGTGCAACACCAGCACTTTGCTGTTTTAGGAAAGATCATGCCGACGCTTTCCCGGCTACTCACGCTGTTCGGAGCTATAGAAACTAACAGTCGTATACTCTCTTTTACGCTATTCTATGCACCACTGCCAATATGCTAACAACTAATTGCATTTGACTAACAACTGATTGCATTCTGCATATATGGTTCCGTGGGTCCACCGCCGTGGCCCGGAAGAAGCCATGGCCCGGAACAAGCCAAAGGTCCTCTCGCATGACCGCTTAGTCATGAGATTCGTCCAGTTCAAGCTGGTCCTTCTGGGGGAGTCTTCGGTGGGAAAATCGTCGCTGGTGACCCGATTTGCCAAAGACAAATTCGATGCGTTCCGCGAGTCGACCATTGGCGCGGCATTTTTGACGCAGTCTGTCCAGCTCCCCGACGACACGACCGTCAAGTTCGAAATCTGGGACACTGCGGGCCAGGAGCGGTACAAGTCGCTAGCGCCTATGTACTACCGCAATGCGAATTGCGCAGTGGTGGTGTTTGACATCACTTCCAAAGAATCTTTGGCCCGGGCCCGGGCATGGGTGCGCGAGCTGCAGCTCCAGGCGGGCGAGAACCTGGTTATTGCGCTGGCGGGCAACAAGCTGGACTTGGCAGACCGCCGTGCCGTGTCCACGGAGGAGGCCGAGGCTTATGCCCGTGATACAGGGCTGTTGTACTTTGAGACGTCTGCAAAGACAGGAGAGCATGTCCGCGAGCTGTTCCGGGCAATTGCGGAAAGAATGCCCATCGACGAGGCAACGCAGGCTCGTGAGCGCGAGGAGCGCCGTACCCTCGAGCTCGAGCGCGCGCAGCAGCAAGGCGGCTGCAGTTGCTAAGGCTGCTGGGTCTGCTCAACCACAAGTAGGTGGATATACATATCGTTAAGTTATTTGAAGCATCACTCATAGCTGTAGAGTTCCGTTTCTCGTTGCAAATCACTCGGCTGTAGTTAAGCGTTAGGTCAGTGTGCCTCGCCAAGCATTAGATTGGTCTCTGTGACGATCATCATCCAGTGTCGGTTGTTGCCGCATCTTTCGGCCGCGACTCACGAACCGCCGCGCCAGCCGAGAGAAATAGCCAGGATCGCGCAGTGGGCGAGAAACAGTTCGCGCGACCTCCCACCAAGTAGTTCAACGACGGCGAGAACAGCACAGCTGTGCAGTGCCCAGGGAGGTGGTCTCAGAACGTATAAACTCAGGATTTTCAGAGCACGAAGCATATTGGGCGACAATAACGGCTCTGCGGTCCGCCGCCGCTTAACAGATGGACCTTCAGTCTTTTCTGTGGGCGGTGCATCAACATCGGGAAGGGCAGGAAGTGAAGGTCGTTTTTTCGGAAAAACAGGAGGTTCTACAACCACAGCAGTCGTTGCACTGGTGACGGCATTGGTGACGGCACTGGCAACGGGTACACTGGCGGCGAGCGGCACAATCACTGGGCTAGCTGGCTTGTGCGTTTGCAGCCGGTTCAGAACTTCTTGTGCCGAAGGCCGAGTGTTTGGAGAGCCAAGGAGCTCGTGGAGGAGGGGGACCAAGTTCCCCAGATCCTGTCGCTTATAGACTGAGTTGCTAGCGTCGAAGTCGAACGAGTAACCGAGCACCTCCTCTTTTAAGCGCTGCATGTCCCCATCCTTCTCCCATGCATCGGAATAAGGGAGCTGCGAGAAACAGAGAAAGTGCAGCATCATGCCAACCGAGAACATGTCTGATTGTTCCGAAAATGCTGGGAACTTGCCATTGACCGCGCGCAGAACTTCTGGCGCAGTGTACTCGAGGGTTCCAGTGCTTCCGGTACCTACCCTCCTGGTTCCAATTCGCTGACTCTCACCAAAGTCCGATACCAAGACTGATGGCTGGGGTCTGTCCTCTCGCAGCTGCAGCAGACAATTGGACGGCTTCAAGTCGCAGTGGAGGAACCCGTGCTTATGGAGATGGTCAATTCCACGGACCACGTCTGTAATAAAGGCAATAATCTCATCGCAACTGAGTATTGGAGAAGATAAGGACGGCTTCTTAGCAGTGCTTGCTGTAGCGCGTCTCCTGCGCTCTCTACGGACCCGGGCAGCAATTGAGTCGCTCTCGCCCTCAGAATCGCCATCGCCATTGGCGATGCTGCGGCGCTTAAATACGAAGTCCTCAAGAGTGCCGCCGTCGCAGTACTCCTGCAGCACGTATGCACACGGCACCGGTGGTCCAAACTTCGACAGCGACGAGATCTCGAGCCACACATGGTTATATCGCACCAGATTCGGATGGGCCAGAGAGCTCAGAAGATTGACCTCGGACAGGACTTTCTGGAGCCAGCGGTGGTCGTTGCCCACAGGTACCTTCTTGAGCGCAAACTTGCCCACCGAGATATCTTCGAGAACATGCTCGACCAGGTAGACGGCGGCGCGTGAGCCGCGCCCTAAAAGTCCCAGAGTGCGGAAGAAGCGGTCAAAGTAGCCCTGGCTCAGCGACAACTGGGAAATGCCTCCGTGGTCGGCACCTCGATCAGGAGATGTACTCCTGTCGGGCTCATTCTCAATATTTGGCTCTACATCGTGCTCCGAAGTAAAGCTTGTCGCGTTTTCTGTGATGCGGCCCAACAGTCGAAAGTACTCGTGCGGCGACGCAGTTGTTGCGTTCAGCAGCGATTGCCCGCACTGCGGGCATACCGTTGCCTCGGCCGCAGTAGTACTATGTCTGTGCGCCCGCGGCTGCGGCTTGGTTGTCCGGCACACAACTGCCCCAGTTGTGCGGTCGAAAACTATAACAGCTGTCTCGTTTACTCGGTGTCTGCGTTAGCCTCGGTTCAGTACGCGCGGACCGGCCGCAACTGCCGCCATTGGCACCAACCCAATTGGCACCGCTGGATCTACTGGCTCTACTTACAGTACTATGTCGCCCCGGCGAGGCACCGTCAGCGACATGGCAGGCCCCAACTCTACAAACCGGCCGGCCTTGGCAGCTACGGGTCACGTGCCATCATGGATGTTGTGCTAAATTTTCCAAGCCGGAAGTTTCATTTTGTAGACGCCAGCTGCTCTGTTTTACGGACTGTAGAACGGGGGACGACTATAAGTACGGGGGACGACTATAAGTATGGGGGACGACTATAAGTATGGGGGACGACTATAAGTACGGGGGACGACTATAGGTACCAGGGACAGACTGTGGGCGCGGATTTAACCTTCTGGATTACGCTGTGAAACGCCAAGTACTGGAACGGAGAACAGCTGATTGTTCTAGACGCATCAGGACTAGCGCAAGCTACAAATGTGCTTCTGAAACGGTTGGGCACTACTTAGTAAACACCGCACAATGCAGTGAAGACGCACAGCCCCACGAACAAGGACGACATCTTGTTGGTGGGGCTATGCGTCTTGCCTGCATGCGTTTTACAGAGTGGGTTTATCTCTGTAGACAATTGGTGCACGAGAAAGTACCCTTGTCTATGTCCGGCTTTTACCCGAATAGGGTGCTAGGACACTTCCACACACTAATTCTTCACAATGCTTGACTGATATGGAGAATCCGCTTCGTCTAGTACAGAGAGGCTCAAGGTGTCTTTGATACTGATGTCAGACACAGTCTGATGAAACTGCTAAAGAGGCAATCGCGACAGTGTATTGACAAGATTCTCGAACTTGAGGTCAGTGGAGCTGGCGATTGAAACGTTTTCGTGATATAGTCACACTCAATGACTCGTGCTATGGTATCGTGCACCGTATCAAGAAGAAATCCAGATCTGGTGGCTACCCTGTCTGCTAGCTATGTGGGCATGTTTTTTTTTTAACTATATTTATTGTAAGTCTAATTTAAAGATCATAACATGATGGGAATTTCAAAAACATCCCTCGACCTTCAGATCTCGGCAATAGACTCTTTGAAATGTGTGTATATTCATTTACGATATCGGTTTATATCTCCAGACGCGCTGTGGCGCCATTCTGGCTGTGAAACTAAGAATGCCTTCTTTCCAAGGCAGCCAGTGGCTTTCCTGGAACTTGAGTGAGAAATGGGCCCGTTGCTCTTTTTTTCCGTGATCTGGCAGCCTTCCCAATCTCAGATGAAACGCATCCACATCTCGATGTCCCTCACGGAATGTCGTCGTCATCTTTTCACACACTTCTTTGTGGAACTCCTGGGAATTAACAACAGTACGATTTCAAATTCGCAGCACGCCGACAACGCTGTTGAGGCTCTTGGACAGGGGTTTGGAACTGGCTCTACTGGCTCTCTCTCCAGTAGTATACGAGGTGCTCTGTCGCAACTGCTGGAAGAGCATTTTGGACACATGGTTATTTCTTAGAACAGTTTCCAGTGTGGTAACTATACACCGCCATTCTGCGCCATCTTTGGACCTGTCACATGTGGACTGTTGTTACGCAACGACGTTTTGGGTACCACGCGACAAAGCCTGTTTCTTCAGCATTACCCGCACGGCAAACACAACATATGAACTCCCATACAACAGAAAAGTTCATGTTGTCCAAGTTATCGCAATTCCCCTGGCAAGGTGCCTGAGATTTCAGTATTTGATTGACTCGACGCCGTCCTAATACGGTAAGACCACGCCAAATACGATAGGTGCTCTGGTGGCGATTATAAAAATGATTGCTCTCAGTCAAGCCCTCAAAATCCCACGTCGATAATGATCAACCCGCTCTCACCCCCACCACCCTCTCCACTCTCTTGTCCAGTATATTGGGCACACTGCCTTGAGTGCTGCGGAATCCACGGCCAGGGACCTGCTGTGTCCCCTACCGCCGACCCTGTCAACCGATCCCAACGATCTCTTGCACCTAGTGCAGGCTAAGTCTCTTGAGATCGTACGCCTGGTGCTCGACATCTCCCCTTCTGGCGATGCGCCGGTTGAACCCACCGGCCACTGGATCAAAGACTGTATTATTGAGTCCCTCAAGGCGAGAATCTGCCCGGCGCCAGCCCTTTGGTCCCCCAACCAAGAGCTGCTCACCGTCCTGTTGAACGAACAAGTCAAGACAAAGACCCTAGTCTGGCTGTTAGCCACCACAGGAATGGTCACCGCCGCGTGGGCATTCATTGCCTACACCCAACGTGGCCCGCGACTAGCCAAGCAATTGAGGCCCGCCTCTCTCGCCCCTTGTTCAACGTGTTCTATGGCGCCGTCAAGGTCGTCACCCATGTTGCGGTGCAACTTGCTTCCTGGGTCGCAGTCCACGCACCAGCACTGGCAGAACCAGGCGTCCGCACGAAACTCCTTGAGGCTGTTGTCGAGTTCGTATCCCACGGCGGTGCCTGTGGTAGCTTCTCAGCCGGTGCTTTACGTCGTTATGGCTCTGGCCGGCTTGCTTCCCGCTCTGTACCGCCGCAACGTCTCACGCAATGGTACACCTTGCACGGAACTTCGAGACTTTGCTGCAATACGCTGATGTGAGTTTGATGAGCTTAGCGCGAAAGACGCGCAAGATCCTGACGCGGAACTCAAAGCGCTGTTACAGACACCACGTACACTCCTCGCGCAGGCAATTCTTCGCCAGTACATGAAGAAAAAAAAGCGGGGTCTTTCCCTGATCGACAGCATAATAAGGTCGAAAAACCGCAACAACTTTAGGGTTCCTGTTGAGATGTCGCTCAACAAAACACGTATCAAACAGGTTCAGCACTTATGGGAGGCGGAAAATGAGACAACTGATCCCACAGCGCAGAACCAGATGCCCGAGCATCAATCTGGTACTTGGCCACCCTGTCTTCCTGAAATTAGGAACAGCAATTTATTGACCCAAGTCTTCACGCATTCATCAGCTGTGAAAGACGCCAGCCTTTTGACAAAGGCCGAGGTCTTGAGCCGGCACAACGAGCTTTTGGTGCTTCAGGGTGACTCTGTCCTTGGCTACATCATCACCTTGGCGCTTTGTGACCGGTACCCTCATGCAAGCGAAGGTGTCATATCACAACGAAGGTCTCAATTAGTTTGCAATGCAACGATTTGGAACTTTGCTAAAGCCTAGCCTATGAACTCGATAAACGACACCAACACCAGATAGGGGGAATGCAAACTGAGGAGGATAAAAAGCCTAAAGTTATTTCAGACTTGTTCGAAGCCTATATTGGAGGCCTTGTCGCAGATCAAGGCCTTGACTCGTGTCGGCGTTGGCTTCTTGAGTTGTATGAGCCTCTGCTGCAGGACATGGACTCTGCAGACTCTGCAGCGAAAACTGAGATAGATACGGATGCAAAAGCAGAGTTGTACCGGCAGATTGGAAGCAGGTCACAACAACCTATCTATAAAGCTACCACATCAGAGTCATATTTGGATGAGTACATTGCCCACTGCATGATCGGCGACGATGTGATTGGCGTGGGTGCTGATAGCAGCACCAAGAAAGCCAGTTCACGGGCTGCCATGGATGCTTTGCTCAACAGAGAAAAGATAGCATACTATTCTAGCACGCGGAAATAGTCAGCGCGTAGTGCTCCTGCTTATAGGCTCCATTTAGATAGCCACATGTAACTAGTAAGGGTAGTTATGACAACCCTGACCTTCAGATCGCCGGAAATATGGTCATCGACAACAGCGCGACATTCAGATATCGCAGACTGTCGACGGTGTTGAGGCTTTTGGACACGTCTTTGAGCTGGTCATATTCCAGTTGACCGTCGTCCACAACGTGCTCTGTCGCACTCGCTGGAAGAATATTCTGGACACACATATGCTTGTGTTGTGGTGGCTAACAGCTAGACTATGGTCATCGTCTTGACTGTCCGTTCAACAGGGACGGTGCGCAGCTCTTGGTTGGGGTGCCAAAGGGCTGGCCCCGGACAGATTCTCCTTTCAGGGGCTCAGTGACAAGTCAAAATGGCGCATAATGCTAGTGTATAGTTACCACACTGTAACTGGTACTACTGGCGCAATTGGCTCACTAACTGCCTAACTGCCCTTCACAAATTCCTTATTTCTGATGACTAAGAACACTCTTGAGTCAAGTCCGGGTCCTTGCATTGCCGACCCACCTTACGCATGACGAAATATCCCGCCAAGGAGCACGCGAGCCGCACCGCCGCGAACTACGAGAAACTTTTTAATGAGAAGCCAAACTTCTTGATATACGTAGCAGCGACAAAGACGCAAAATTGGGCGCACAGCGATCAACAAATCCCGCTCCACCAAAATCGCTACTTTAACTACCTGACTGGTGCCTGGAATCTTCCTGACTGTCATGTCCTCTATAACCCCGAATCCGACTGGCTGACGCTTTATCTTCCCGAGATCGATGAAGACGACGTCATGTGGAGCGGCATGCCTATTTCCCCAGCCGAGGCGCAGGCGAAATTCGACGTGAACGAGGTCAAATACGTTAGCCATCTCAAAGACGACATCACAAATGCCAGCAAACCTGTTTACGCCATCGAAGAGGCTCCGGAGTTCCCCGTGGTCAAAGTGCTAACTCGGCTGCAGGAAGCTTTGGACGAAACTCGCATGATTAAGGACACATATGAGCTGGACCTTATGCGCAAGGCCTCCCAGATCACCGACAATAGTCACCTCGCCGTCATGAATGCTATGCCCATCGAGAAAAACGAGGGTCACATTCAGGCCGAGTTTGTGTACCACGCGATGCGCCAGGGCTCCAAGAACCAGGCGTACGATCCGATATGCTGCTCTGGTACGAACTGTGGTACGCTGCACTATGTGAAGAATGATGACGACATTGGAAGCAATCGTCAGCTCGTGCTGATTGATGCTGGTGCCGAGTGGCAGTGCTATGCTGCGGATGTCACGCGCGTGTTTCCCGTGAGCGGGGTCTGGACACCCGAAGCTCGAACCATATATGACCTGGTATTTGATATGCAGAAGCAGACTATGGAACTGGTTAGACCAGGCGTGGAGTGGGATGATCTCCACTTGCTCGCTCACCGGATCCTTATTCGCAAGTTTTTGGAGCTCGGTATTTTCGCAAACGGCAGTGAAGATGAGATTTTCGATTCAGGTATCTCTGCAGCCTTTTTCCCTCACGGTCTTGGTCATATGCTTGGGATGGATACCCACGACACCGGTGGAAGGGCCAACTACAACGATACCAACCCCATGCTTCGTTACCTGCGCATTCGCCGACGCCTGGAGAAGAACATGGTGGTTACCGTGGAGCCTGGATGTTATTTCAATGACTTTTTGATCAAGCCCCACATCAGCTCGGCTGAGAAATCAAAGTATATCGATACCAAAGTGCTCCAGAAGTACATGCCTGTTGGAGGCGTCCGCATCGAGGACGACGTCCTTGTTACTGAGGATGGGTTCGAGAATCTCACCAAGATCACAAAGAACGCCGATGAAGTGGCCAAGCTTGTTAAGGAGGGACTGGAGCGCGGAAGTTCGCATTTCCATAATCTAGTTTAAATAAGCTCTTTCTCTACGCTATCGAGGGCATTTGCTTTAAATCACAGCCCTTCTGCGTCAAAGGACTGAAATGCTTCTGCAAGGCTGCCAAAAATGGCCCGAGGACACTGTTGGCTAGTTAAGAGCTCCCTGATGCCCGAGGACGAAAGCCGCTCTTGGATAGCCTTGTTCGGTGGCACATCGGCTACCATGACAATGATCCCTTTGGATATATATCTTTCGATGATCTCCTTTAATGTAGCTGCGGCACTTGCGTCGCATTGGGTCATTCCGTTGAGGTCAAAAACAGCGTGATGCAAGATATCATGCTTGGTCCTCGGGCGCCCAGGATGAGCCCTGGCTGTTCCATGCATCTCGAGCCTCCGCAGGCGGTTACTGAGGTCACCACTGTTAGCAAACGTGAGAGGCTCGGGTACTTTGACCACAAGAATGCCGGAGTCAAGATCAGGAGCTCCTGGTGGCATGTCGGGCATATCATCGGCATTCACGAACGTATGCGTGCCTGGTTTCCGGGTAAGGATTTGAATACGGGGCCTGGCGGCATGGTGGATGACACGGATGACTGCAAACCCAGTGCCAACCGCGACGCCTGCCTCAAGCGACCAGCAGTAAGTCACAACCAATGAGACGAATATTGTGGCGATGTCATTGTATCCCCCCACACGCCAGAAAAACTTTATGTCTTTTGGTGACTCCTCTACTAGTGTTATACCAATCATGGTGATAACTGAGCTGAGAATTGCCCGTGGTAAATAGTATAGGTAACGCATCAGGTTGTACGTCGCGAAAAGTGTCACCAGACTAATTACCACCGACGCAAGCTGGGTTTTTGCCCCTGACAGTGCATTGATTTTGGACCGGCCATAGGCCCCAAATGCTGGGAGCGCGCATACAGTCATTCCCAGGAGATTAGCCGCACCTAGTGCCACTAGCTCTCGGTTGGATGACGACGATTCGAAGCTGCCCAGCGCACGAGCAGCCACAGTGGTTTCCAAAAACCCCAGAATAGCAATCGAGAATGAGGTAACGAAATTCGTCTTGAAGTCGCGCCAATACTTGGGCCTGAGCATCCACTCCAGCCGCAGTTTGTCGGGGCTCACATTTCCGACCACCGCAACACCATGGGCATCAAACCTACCGGCCGCACATATGATTGTAGAGCATATGACTATCATGAGGATGTCGGGGAAGAGTATAGCCCGACGGTAGCCGGCTTGCACGAGGGTGGTTTTCACAAACCTCGAAAGAAGCAGCGCAGCCAGGCCGCACGCTCCAAATGCTAGGGTCAGTCTGTGAGTATGCGATATGTTCTGTATCACATAGATTAGTTTTTGAAACGACGGTGAGTCGGACCCTAGGTGCTCGTGCATCCGCTCGCCAATACCGAGCTGGGTCGGCAACTGGTCGGTTATCATGACAATGCCAACTCCGGTTACGAACCCGCGCAACAGAGACTGCGACATGATACTTTCAAGGAACCCGAGCCTCATAAGACCCATTGCGAGCACAATTGCGCCCACGGTGCCCGTTAGCAACGACGTTACCTTGGCGGGACTAAGGTCCGAGCGGCTCTCGTGCAACAGCCCTACGGTGGAATCGTGCGTGTATCCAAGAACAGCGTGACCCAGCACAAGTGATATAGCAGCCTCAGGCCCGATTACCATCTGGGGCACGGAGCCTAGCATTGCATAGACCAGTGGGGGGATGATAAGGCCAAAACAGCCGCTGGTGATAGGCACGTGGGCCAAAGAAGATGCATAACTGAGGGATATCGGCAGTTGGAAACTGGCCAAACTCAGACCGGCACAGATATCGCCGGGGAGATAAGACCACTTGTAGTTCTCGATCCACGATAGAGACGGCACGTAGTAGGCAATGTACCACCTTCGCGGCAAAGTCTTTCTCCGTGTGAGTCGCGTGGAGCCGTATTCTGGTCCATCTTCTCTCCTCAGTGGAGCCTGCTCCTGCCCAGAGCTCCCAGCCAATGCAGTGCTCGGCATTTCAGCACTTACTATAGCGGCACCGACCAACTTGTCTCTCGTGACTAATCTGGGCCTACAGGATTATGTGGGCCTGGATCTAAGGCACTTTCCCGGTGCGAGATCTCTTTCAGCCATGCAGGAGTTTTGATATGTTCTTACTGGCCTCTACGAACGAGTGGGGTCTGGTTTTACCGTGTCGTAGAATCGGCAGTTTTGCGTTCCGTTGTTACGCCAGCTGATTAGCTGTTATATATGGCTCTGTCGTGGTTTAGTTCCATCTGTCATACTTATCAGAGAATGGTTGAGACTGAGGACTGGGCAACTGGCCTGTTAAACTCTGTCACAAACCATTGTTGCAATTGTTGTTGATTCAGCTCTGGATGGTCAGACGCGTACACCCAGCTTTTTTATGGTTATGAGTGACTGTTTATTGATAGACAGTGCTTACGTTCACGAAACCTTGTTAAGAAGATATTTGGCCTTTTTTGGCGATCCGGCCGTGATATCACGAGGTGGGAGGTTTACTAGTTAAAACATTTCCTGGCATCATGAAAGAGAGGTTATCGCGGTATTCATAATCCCCTAAACCAGGTTTGACCGTACAAAGAACCCGCTATACAGTCAGCTACTACCCCCACATAATTCGGACTTCCCCACATTTTATTAACCGCTCACAACACCACCACAATGGGCAGATTGGAAGACGAGCTGTCGTTTTACAGACGCTACCACTATGACAAGACCAATGTGCTGATCCACGTGTTCTGTATCCCCCTCATTCTTCTGAGCTCGACATGGCAGCTCGCTCGGCTTCGCGCACCCGAGACAGTTCTCCAGGCGCTCGACGTGCCCCGCGAGTACTGGGTGTACGCCAATGCTGCTGGCCCCCTGTCAATCTCATATGGATTGTTTTATGCGAGGCTCGACAAGCGCATAGGCATTCCGTGCTTTATTGCGCTAGTGCTCGTGTGGCTGAAGTTCTCTACAATGACTGCCGAGTCCACAAGCGATGCTCACCGAAACGCTTGGATCGTGTGGGCAGGCGGCTGGATTGCGCAGTTTCTCGGACACGGTGTTTTCGAGCACAGGGCACCCGCACTTTTGGACAATCTTCAGCAGGCACTGGTGCTCGCGCCGTTTTTTGCCATTTTCGAAGCAGCCTACTTTTTCGGGTTCCGCAAGGATGTCATTGACAACATCGACCGCAAGATACTTCCGGAGATCAAGGAGTTCCACCGGACACGGGGGCAGAAAGCATGAGCTAGCCGGTCGTGTGCTATGTAGCCAAGTTATTTAGTGTAATACCGGTCGTTGTTCAGAGCGATACCGCTGGGGTCCGTACTGTGTAGGGCGAGTGGGTCGTTATGACTGGGTCGGTATGGCTGGGTCGTTATGACTGGGATAGAGTGCCGGGGTTCCAAATACGGATACCGAGGCGTCCTTTGGGGTGGCTCGCTTAGGACACACGTTTCACCGCCACTACGACAGGTTATATAACTGGTGGGGTGGAACCAATATGACTGTTTATGCTCTTTCTTGCACCACCAGCGTCGTAGCCCTCGGTTCAGCTGGTGATCCGGCCGTGAGTGCACATGTGCTATTGCACTGCCACTAATCTACAGGTCATCTACAGGTCATATGCAGGTCATCTGCAGGTCATCTACAGCTCGCCACGACACCTGCGTTGTTTTCCACGCTCTGCCTCGCTACCTAATGCCTGTGCTCTTACGCAGCGGGTCACCAAACCCCAGACGTCCTTGAAATCTCGAGCCAGTCACTGACTAACACATGGAGCAGTCCCTGGACGAGATTATTTCTGGCAAAGCTGGCGCTGGCGCCGGCGCCGGTGCAGGTGCAGGCGGTATTACCAAAAAGCGTCGCAACCGCAGTGGCCGTCCTCGAGGTGGCCGCCGGGGCGACGGTCCTGAGGGCCGGGGCCGCGGTGTGCCTGCGACCCTGCTCATTCGCAACCTGCACCGTGAGATCGCAGAGGACGACCTCCGCGACTTGTTTCGAGAGGTGGGCCCGGTTGTGCGCGTCGTAATCGACCGCGATCCCTCGGACAGGCGTACGGGCCTTGCCTGGGTGCTATTCGAGTTTGGTGCGGACGCGGCGGTGGCCGCTGGCCGCTACGACGGCCGCAAGGCCGCGGGCCAGATTATAACAATTCGTCAGGTCGACCGTATCGGCGATACTGCGCCGTCGGGTTCATCTAGCCGCCTAACGGACCGGATTACAGGCGGCCGTGACGGAAAGACCAAGACTCGGAAACAGAAGGAGCGCAAGGCCAAGGCCAAGCCCAAAACCGCTGAGGAGCTCGACGCCGAGCTCGATGCCTATATGCAGCAGGACGGCCCCGAAGAGTCCGCTCCGCCAGCAGCAGTTGTCGAGGATGAGATTATGATCTAAGGGATCTGGCCACACCCACCCTTGTGAGCTTGACAGTCTAATAATTTACCTTGCTCAGGGCCAGTACTGAGGTCAGGTCTGTATAGTCTCTCGGCCTCCAGAGCCACATTGAACACAAACCATGTAACATGAATCTTAGCTTTAATATACATACCGCGGCACGGACATATGCAGCCACATCCTTTGTGCACTAGAAAGGTCACCTGTCGTTGGCCGCTAGGTCTATGCCCTGATTTCCCTTGTTTCGCATAGCGTCGTCCTCGCGAAGCCGACGGTAGATCATAGCCGTCACCTCCTTAGCGATGATATGAGCCTTCTCACTGCATTCTACTATCGTGGCGGGCGCTAGAGCGGGCCCGCCAGTCTTGGAAAGTTGGCACACTTCTCTGTCCTTTGTGACTGTGATGATCATGTCGCCGAGCTCGAGCTCCTCCTCCGCGGTGGTTGCGTCCAGAAGCAGGATGTCGTTGGCATAGAGTGACCAGGTAACACATACAGGGACGAATAAGACGGACAGGGGAACAGGCGGCCGCTCGTGTATGCTGTGTATAATGACGTGGTCGCCGTCAATAGTGGTGTCCGGGCGGCGAAAGTACAGTAGCGCAGCAATTACGCCAACACAGGTAGTGTCGACGAGACCACCGTCGCAGTCGAGATAGTGTACATCGGCTCTGATCATCCAGCACGACTTGCCTGCAACTATACAAAGACTCTCGAGATCCAACGCGTTCGACCTGCGAATAGCTTTCTCGACGACTCGGCCCAGCACAAGCTCGTCAGGGCCCTGACGACCGTTCTCGAACCGTGGCGAGGCCATGGAAGTAACTTCGGTGGTGATGTGGAAAAGGCCCTCAAAGGGGCGGCTTTCGCGGGGCTTTTTAACCGAGGCAGACACCTGGACTGCCAGACGAGTGCCGCCGTGCCGGACCTCGACACTCCCGTAGTCCGTACCCAAAAAGAGCTCGAACGGGCGTGCATGGTCCAGCTTGCGACCATCCTGACGTACGCCTTCCTCCAGGAGCTCCTGAATAAACGTCTTTTCAATTGTGGACGTCATTTGTTGCACCGCTCAGCTCTCAACCTCGAAAAGGTGCGGCACGTGACTGTGTCACGTGCATTTTGGATCGATCACATGTTGAAGGTCGAAGTTTACGCTTTATGCAATCGTTGGAAGCTTAGCGCCAAGAGAATTGAGCAGCGACAGCGTACCTGCCACCATAGTGGTATGTCGAGAGAGAATTGCATTACAGACGTGTGGGACATCTGGTCTGGTGGTAAAAGTGCCTTTTGGTCTGCTGAGTTGTTGTTTTGATAGTGATCCTCTCTTTTTGGTCTATACGCTAGAGCTTCCTAGCATTCATTCCTTGCGCGTATAGTCGCAATGGTTGACGCTGCGAAGGAACCCATCAAGTTGTGTGAAACCAGACAAGAACTAGGAAAACAAGAACTAAGAACAAGAAGAAAGAAAACAAGGATGAAGGAACACAAGAGCGGGAAGAAAGAACACAAGAACGACCAGGAACCAAAAAAAAAAAAAACTAAAAGAAAAAACTAAGTAACAACAAAAAGTAACAACAAAAAGCTACATTGGAAGACGCCGCTTCACATGGACAGACGTAACTTTCTTTTAGTGACTGAACCATAAAGGGCTGCTCAAGACCAACTTATGGACGAATACTTGAAATACTTGTCCTCACCACCACCAAAAAGCTTGCTATGTGAAAAGAAAGGGCCATCACTTCATCCGCTGCCGTTCGTACAACAAGAAGATCGACATCGACGAGTGCTGAAGAGACGGCCCTGCGAGGATGAGGTGAATATGGCACTTAGAGGCTCGCGATACGAGCGCAGAGTAGAGGACTACGTCACCGTTTTCACAGTTCAAAACTATTAATGAGAAGTACTGGGGCTGACCTCGACAACGATAGCAGTTGCACCGCCGCCACCGTTGCACACAGCTGCTACACCATAGCGACCATTCTCTTGATGCAGGACAGATAAAAGTGTTGTGACAATGCGAGCGCCGGAGCATCCAAGCGGGTGGCCGAGGGCGACGGAACCGCCGTATACGTTGATTTTATCGGGGCTGACACCGAGCAAGCGGCTACTTGCAACACCGACAACGCTGAAGGCCTCGTTGAACTCGTAAAAGTCGATGTCCTGGGGCTTGAGGTGAGCGCGCTTCAGAACCTTCTCCACGGCGTCCACAGGAGCCTGAGGAAACTTGATGGGTTCCTTCGCAGCGTCAGCCATTGCGACTATACGCGCAAGAGGCTTCAGTCCAAGCTCGCGGACTTTCGCCCCAGAGGCAAGAATTACGGCCGCGGCACCATCGTTGATGGGTGATGCGTTGGGGGCAGTGATGGTGCCCTCCTTCTTGAATACAGTGCGCGCAGACTTCAGGCGCGCCTCATCAAGGCGGGAAGGCTCTTCGTCTTTTGAGATTTCAGTAGCAGGTTTACCACGGGGCCCTGGGACATTGATGGGAGCGATCTCGGTGAACTTGCCCGCAGCCTGGGCCCGCTGGGCGCGCTTGTACGAGTTGATGGCAAACTCGTCCTGTTCCTCACGCGATATGCCATGCTCCTCGGCAGTGTCCTCACCAGCCATGCCCATGGCCTCGCCAGAGTACGCATCTTGCAGACCGTCGCGCTCCAGACCGTCTACAACTTTGCCGCCGCTAAACTTTAGACCCGAACGCATGGATGGGAGATAGTGCGGCACGTTGGACATGCTCTCGGCACCACCTGCGACAACTATGTCGGCGTTGCCTGTCATGATGACCTGGGCGGCCAGGGTGATGGCCTTGAGACCAGACGCGCACACCTTGTTCACGGTGGTGGAGATGGTGCTGGCAGGGAGGCCAGCCTTGAGGGCAACCTGGCGCGCCGGGGCTTGGCCGACATTCGCCGAGTAGACGTTGCCAAACAGAATTTCGTCCACGTCAGACGGTTTGATCTCTGGCACACGTTCGAGCGCTGCCTTGACCGCGTGGGCACCCAGGTCTACGTAAGTGAGCGACGACAGGGAGCCAAGAAGGCTGCCGATGGGCGTACGCGCGCTAGCAACTATATACACGCTGTTGTCTGCGTCTGTCATTTGTTAGATGGCTGAGTTTATGCACAATTGATGCGATTTGTCAGGGCGCGGGCTCCAAGGCTGACGTAGCCCCTGCACCTTGCAGCTAGGTTTGGCAGGCATGAGCCATCGCAGCAGCAGTGCTACGAAAGGAATTGTAGTCCAGGGGTGTGCAACTGCTGCTGCTGAACTTGCCAGCTGTTCATCGCGTAAGCTGCGGTCTGAGCAGTGTTTTTTGCAACTAGATTTTGCGCGGCACCTGCATTTCACCCAATGCCAGCAACATTATACATCAATATAAATTAAATTTAAATGTATTAGGATTATTATAGTATTTGCGCCAAGGCTCGGCGACGCCACCGCCGACGGCTCGGTGCCACTTCAGCAACTTGTACATCTTGTGATCGCGTAAGCTGCGACCTGACGCTCCAAAATGGCACAGTACTGGCTCCAGTCGACGCTCGTAGGGCACACTGGCGACGTTAAAGCAGTGGCCTTTGCGCCGATGGGTGTGGTGTCTGCCTCGCGCGACGGCACGGCCCGTGCGCTTGAGGCGGGTTCTGTGCTTGTGGAAACCGACGTTTTTCTCAACGCTGTGGCTAGCACGCCGCAGTCGGTTTTTGTCGGAGGCCAGGATGGCTCAATTATTTCTGTAGATATATCCTCTGGCGTGCAGACGTTCTATATTGGCCACACGGCTAACGTGTGCGCCCTGAGCGCTGATGCGTCCCGGCTCCTTTCTGGATCGTGGGACAACACTGCACGCGTGTGGGACACGCAGGACCCTGCCGCTCCGCTAATTGTGCTGGAGGGCCACACGCAGGCCGTGTGGGCTGTGCTGATCCTGGGCCCAGGCGATTTTCTGACAGGATCTGCCGACAAAACCATCATCCGCTGGATGGGTGGCACGCGTGCGCAGACGTTCCGGGGCCACACAGATGCAGTCCGTGGACTGTGTCGTGTAGGTGCCAATTTGTTTGCGAGCTGCTCGAATGACGGCACAGTCAAGATCTGGAGTCTCTCCGATGCGGCGTCGTCAGTGGACACCGCTACCGCTACGCTCCACGGCTCCAACTCGTTTCTGTACTCGGTCGCATACGATCAAAAAACAGGGACTGTGTTTGCCTCAGGCGAGGATCGAAGTGTCCGGCTGTGGCAGAAGGAGAAGCTTATCCAAACGATCACATTGCCTGCCATATCTCTTTGGAGCATCGCCGTGGCCGAGGATGGAACGCTCGCAGTCGGGTCCAGTGACCACAAAGTGCGCCTATTCACGCCTCACAAAGACAAGAGAGCGTCGGCTTCTGAACTCAGGACGTTCGAGGAGGAGGTTGCCGCCTCGTCTCTAGGCGAGGACCAGACTGGCAGGATCGATGAGTCGCAGCTCTCTGATGAGTCGGTTCTCCAAAGACCGGGAAAAGAAGGCCAGGTCGTAATGGTCAAGTCGCGTGGTGTGATTGAGGCACACCAGTTTACCACCGGTCAGTGGTTCAAGGTGGGGCAGGTCATGGGAAGCACTTCTGATGGATCGAAGACCAACTATAATGGGCGTGACTATGACTTTGTGTTTGATGTTGACGTCCAAGAAGGAGCCCCGCCGCTTAAACTGCCCTTCGACAAATCTGATAACGTGTACACTGCGGCCCAAAATTTTGTATCTGAGCACAGTCTCAGTCCGACCTACGTTGAGGATGTGGTTCGGTTCCTAATCGCCAACACCCAAGGCGTCCACCTCGACTCGTCAGCACCCACACAAGAGACTCCGCGCCCGGCACCTTTGACAAGTGAGCCACAGGCCGTAACTACAGACGCTGGCGTGCTGTCTTTTTCCACGCCGCATAAAATGATCTCGTATCGAAAGGAGCCCCTGGTCAAGGCCTTTCTGCAAACGGCGCAAAAGCATGGGGAAGCTCCCGCAATAGAGGCTATTTTGGATAGCCTCCCTGGAGCGTCGTCCGAACTTTTGACGCTCAGCCTGTCTAGTGCATCGCAATGGGGTATCGACGGGATGCTTCCGGCCCTGGATACTCTTCGGCTTGCCATCCCCGATGCCCCTAAAGTTCCAATTGCTCCAGTAATCGCACTGCTTTTGAGCTGCATTGAGCCGCCGTACCCCAAGCACTCGTTGCTAGCGTGTAGGGGGCTCGTGAACTTAAGTGCCCGCCCGGATGCGGCCAAAATCATCTCCTCAAACACAGACGCGTTCGCCCAGGCCCTGGAGCTGGTCTCTCAGTTTTCAACACTCAGTACGCCACTGGCCCTGGCCGTCGCTACACTGCTTCTGAACTTGGCAATCGGTAATTTTCAGGGGGCACTGGCCCCTCTGGCTATCTGGCTGACCACAAAGACCACAGACAGAGAAGCGGTGTATCGACTTGGGCTGGCTGTTGGGATCAGAGCAAACAAGCAACAAGAAGTCGGCCAATTGAGTAAACTCAAAAGCTGGTTTAGATCGGCTAGTGATGATGATCGATTCAAGGAGTTGGCCACTAAGGTTGTTAGCCTACTGGACTAGGCAGTTATACACATCCAAACTAGTCTGGCAACTTCGCCGACGGCTATGCTATCCCTCCGACTTAACAGCAGTAAAGGCAGCCACTCTACACAACTAGGCATACGCTATATAGAGCACCCGACTCTCTAGCTGACCCGCAGGTGTGCTTTCCACGACCGGACGGTACACCTCACGTGATCACAGCGTTGCTTAGGCAATCAATCTGGTTTGTCGATTAGCCGAAGCCAAATCCGGGCTGCAATGTCGAAGCGTCGGTCCATGGCGGGCACGCCGTCCAAACGGCACAGCGAGAACAAGTATAATGATATAGTGAGCGGGGTGTACGAGCTCAAGGATGCGGGTCGTTATGTGGTGGAGCTTTTCACAGAGGTTCCCAACGCGTCGCTATACCCAGACTACAGGGAGATCGTGACAATGCCCATATCAATGGCTGAGGTGTCTAAGCGAGCTCGCTTGAACGCTTACGATTTAGATGAAGACTTTCTCGGCGATTTCGAGCAGATGCTGGAGAACGCGAAGCTCTATAATGGTGAGGACAGCCCTGTTGTAGAAGATGCTACCATCATTCTGGACTACGTTTTGGGGCGCCTGGGGCGTCCTATCAGCGAGGCTACGCGTCAGAAGCAGCAGCTGAAGGTGCTGCAGGAGTTGATGGCCTACAAGTACAAGGGCAGGCGTCTCTCCGAGGTGTTCATGGTCGAGCCGGATCCAAAAGAGTACCCGTCCTACTACGAGGTGGTAAAGGATGCCACTTCGTTCACAACTGTAGAAAATCAGCTCAAAGAGCTTGCGTGCGACGACTGGAAGGCGTTCATCGATTTGGTGGATCCCATTTTCAAGAACGCTATGCTTTTCAACCAAGAAGGGTCGCAGATTTATTCGGACGCAAAGAGCCTCCAACGCCAGCTCCGCAACAAAGTCAACAAGTACCTCCCTGCAGAGGACATGCCGCCGCCGTCGGTAAAGCTCAAAATCCGTCGCACCATGGCAGAGTCAGACTCGAGTGGAGACGAGGACAGCGACGAAGAGAGCGAAGAAGAGGAGGTTGTAGAGCATCGCTTCGATGATGACGATGATGATGATTTTGAGGCGGATCCAGATGACTACGACGAGGAAGACGTTGCTGGAGAGGAGGGCGAGGAAGAGGACGAGGACGACATGGCGCTCCCAATTCGCCGTGACGCTAGCTCAGTCCCGGGTATGATCAATCCGCTGGGCCAGCCTATGGTTCCCATGAAGCAAACCATCGTGCGCGATGAGATTTTCCGGAGACCAGACGGCAAGACAGCCAAGGACGGCTTAATACAACTTGTTACTTGTACGTCCCAGTCAATCTCATCGTATCTCCAAAGCCAGCATCATCTGGGCCTAGGCCAGAACCAGCAAGCTAATATCCAGGTTCCTCCGCCTTTTGTCACTAATCTTATCCAGGTTAGAGTGCCAGCACCAAAGTCGCGCGTGATGATGGCTTTCAGCACAACTCTCCCCAGCTACCAAAATAATCTGGTTTTGACAGTATACCTACACGAGCAGCTACGATCCCTGCCGTATGCCTTGACCGTGCTTTTAAATGGGCGGAAATTGGCGGCCGTCAATCCTCACGTGGTCCGTAATGTGCCCCTCCTACGCGAAGAGTTTGAACTGCGCCTATCGCCTGGACTTAACCAGGTTACTGTGGCCGCAATTAAAGGAGACGACGCTGGGAATGTTCGACCGTTTGGACCGGCACCCATTGTAGGTTCTGCCAATGACGAGGAACGCATGGTTTTCTGGCTTAACCTTACTAGGTAGTTACGATGTCTCTTGCCTTGTCTATTTACTTATTACATAGCTTGCCGGCCTCGGTTCCAGTGCAAGAGCATCTACTGACTGGATTTGGGTGAGTAAAACAGCGTCATTTGCGAATCCACTGATCCCAGAGGCAGTTTTGCCTCTGTGCCATGCTCAAGCGCCATGTTTTTGAGTCGCTCGACGAGGTTCCTCCGGCTCTCCAGCTCCGCCGGCGTCAGTGGTCCTCTCCGGCGCTTCTTACCTTTCAGCTGAATTTGTAAATGATGGCCACGCGAGAGCACAGATTGGAGAGCTTGAGATTTCTGAGTATCTAGATCATGGGGGGAAATTGTCCACGACACAGGAAGCTCCTTGATCTCTGCAGGCTTCTTCTTTTTCTTTTTTTCTTTCTTGTGGGCTGTGCCGGAGTCGTTTTCTAGCGACACTACTTTGATAGCAACCTTTGGGTCTTGGCCCTCGCGAGGGTTGATGTTTACAATTTGCAGTCGCTGATTTGGGCGCAGTTTAATGCTGTCAAGCCTGTAGTCTTGTTGTACTGTTTTCTGGTCAATCAAGACGACGCGCCTAGACTGGGGTACCAGCTGAGCTACTTCATCTAGTGTCGATTTTGGCCTAAGCTGCAGATACGTAGCGGAACGTACGCGGGCACTAATTGCCGCTGATCTGCACAGGGACCGGCCGAGCATCCAAAACAACCCTTAGAAATGGTTGGACCCTAAGCTCAAGTTAAACCCATACCAACATCAGATTATAATATATGGTAAACAGTAACTTTCGGCTGCGGCCATATCCAGATGAAAGCAAGACTTCCCGTCCGATCAGTCATATTGAATCATCTGAGAGCTCTACCAAGTATTATAGTGGGAGACCATATGAGAACAGAGGGTGCTGCAGTTTTTTTAGTGGTGTGATGACTGGCGATTCGGTTCATTTTAAGTGTATTTTGGCACTTAGCCAAGTCCCCTGATTTAGCTATAGCAGTCACGATTATTTCTTAAACTTAGACTAGCTACTCATGCTTTATCACTGCCGCGAACATGACATATGCTCAAGCTACGCTCTGAGTTCTTTTTGAAGCAGCCGAGCAATAGTCTGGAGCTGAATATTTGACGTGCCTTCGTAGATCGTACCGATCTTGGAGTCGCGGTAGAATTTCTCGAGATTCTCTTCCCGGGTGAACCCGACGCCGCCCATCCAGTCAACTGCAGCCGAAGAGGCTTTCTGTGCGATCTGGGAGCAGTACAACTTGGCCATTGCTGCTTCCTTTACGAAAGGGCTGCCCTCCTCCTTGAGACGGGCTGCGTTGTAGAGCAGGAGACGTCCAGCTTCTATTTCGGTGGCAATCTGTCCAAATTGAAACTGCATGCCTTGGAAGTCACCAATGTACTGGCCAAACTGCTTGCGGTCGTTGGTTGCGTAGCCGAGCGCCCGGGTGAACGCACCTTGCGCCAGACCCAGCATCTGCGCAGCAATACCAATACGACCCTCGTTCAAGCATTCAATTGCAATTTTGTATCCCTGCCCCACGTTGCCGAGGATGTTCTTTTTCGGGACGTACACATCATCCATGTTGATCACGCATGTGGAGGATGCTCTGATACCGAGCTTCTTTTCCTTTTTCGCGATCTCGATGCCCATATCCTTGTCGACGACGAAAGCAGTGATTCCCTTGTAGCCTATGCTGGGATCAACATTGGCCATCACAAGAAACACCCCAGCCTCGTACGAATTTGTGATCCACATTTTCGAGCCATTCAGCACGTAGCCATCTCCCTTCTCGTCGGCGCGAGTCTTGAGTGCAAAGGCGTCAGAGCCGGAGCCCGACTCGGAAAGGGCAAACGCCCCGACCTGCTCCGTAGCCAGTACCGGTAGATAGCGCTCCTGGAGATCCTGACTACCCCAGGTGCGGATGCTGGTATTGACGAGCGTGTTGTGTACGTCATTGAGCACCGAAACGCTAGGATCAACCTTGGCGAGCTCCTCGACCACAAGAATTGCCGAGGTAAATGATGCCCCAGCGCCGCCGTATTCCTGCGGCGTCTCAATGCCCATAAGACCATTGTCAAACAACGCCTTGATCACCTCGCTGTCCATGTTCTCGTTCTCGTCCATTTCCCGTACTTTTGGGCTAATCACCTCGTGGGCGAACTTGGACACCTCGTCGCGAAACATCTGCTCCTCCTCGGTAAACGTGTTTAGCGACGACACGGACCGTGCCGCGCACCGCACCGCCTGAGTGATGCCCTGTCTGCACGGGGACGACCCAACGCTCCTTCTCAAACACGCTAACATTTGGTGACCACCCAATTCTTACAGGAACCGTCTATATATGTGCGATGTTAGGGTTGCGTTTGCAAAACGCGGGGAACGCAGTCGCGGGTCGGCAAGAGGCCTAGGTCGGAGCGGATTGTGCAGTCAGAAGCCGGAGCACCGGATGCAGCATGATCGACGGGCAGTGAGTCGCAACGTGTCTCCAATCTGTCTGCTGTGCGCGTTCTCCCCGGCTAAGACCACACAGGTCAAGACCTCACAGGCCAAGATCTCACAGGTCAAGAGACAGGTGAATAGGAAGAGAGGTGAGGATAGCCGTTGGACGTCCCCGTGTCGCTAACAATGCACGAACATGAATTCCGATGCCGTGATTAACCGGCCACCCTAAACCCAGAGCCGAGCCGACTACCTCTCAGGAACTTGGCAGACGTCTAGGTGGCATGTGACATTGTCCGAGATTTCCTCGGGCTAGCTGAGCGCTTTTGGCCATTGACCCTGTTTAATTTGCCGCGACCTACACAACGTACTACATAGCATAGGGTACGAAAACTAGGCTCGCAAGTCAGGTGCAAGTTAGGTGCAAGTCAGAGGCCAGTCAAAGTTCGTCCCCAGTCTATCTATCCTCTCTGGTCAGGCTATGCGTGCGCAGAGCTCTGACAAGTATCAGCGCCCGATCACTAAAACTCATTGAACGTACTTAGTAAAGGTGGGTAAAGTTCGTCTCTCGGTCACTGGCTATGGACCTGAGGAGCATTGTCAATAATGATCCAGAAGACGGTCCCCAGCAGTTCTCCCAAGGGCGAAGGAGTACAGTCGCTTCGCTGCTGAACGGAAGCTCGTCGTCAGTGGCTGGTTCTCATAGTGACGCACCAGCGCACAATGGCGACGAGAGATCGAACTCTGCAAGCACCTCTACTCCAGTGTCCACAAGGCCTAAAAAACCAAAAAAGTATGATACGCCGCCCATTTGGGCGCAGTGCTGGGGTGATAAAGAAAATCGCGTACCCTCGCGGCCCCTAGGGCCCAAAAGTGAACCCCCCCCCCCTCTCCTCGCGGGTGTACGGGACAGAGGAGACCAGACTCTGATGAAAACCCCGCCCAGTATCACAGGTGTTATACCTTCTCAAGATATCGTGCTCAAAATTTGCGCGTGGCTCTACTCGCATCTCCATCAACTGGACTATGAGCGTCAGCATGTCGAGGTGGAGTTCAAGTTCGGCACCATTTGCGAGATGGTCACACGACGGCGCGCACTTCTGCCAGTTGTCTCAGAAGCCCTTCTCAGTTCAGACTATGTTCGGGAGAAGCTGTATTTTTCCGCTGACCTCGGAGATGGCTACTTTGCCCACTTGGAACAGATGCTGCACTCCCTTGCAACTAAACAACCGGGCGCACCGCTCAGCAAGCTGCCTGATACCCGCACGGTAGACTCGATACATCATCTGCCCTCGGATGGCGGCAACATCCGCATTTCGCGAGACGCCGAGGGGAACGTGGTTGAGAAAATAGTCAAGAAGAGAATAAGCGACCTGATGATATGCTCCCCTGGCGATCTTGTGGATTTTCGTATTTCGCTATCTACGGAAGCACCGTACAACGGTCCTGACAATCCCCCTGCTCGCGCCACCCTCTCACGGCGCAAGAACCGTCAGTCGTGGCAGAGCCCTGGCCTCAAATTCGACGTGACGTCGGTCTTGAGCGATGGTCACACAGCTGCCGAGCCATCGACGAAGGAGGCCGAGATAGAGCTGGATCAAAGAATGTTGCTGGACTGTTACAACGAATTCCAGACTGCCGGTGATCCCGCCGCTATGCAGAAGTTTCAAGAACTGATACAACTCGGCCTCGATAACTGCCGCGTTATCGCTCGCGAAATTTCTCGCGAAGCTAAGTGAGACCCCACTGCGCAAGACTGACCATCCGCAGCACTAATATTTGGCTCGTCCGCCTGAGCTTGTCCATCCGTTTGCCAGCTGCAAGGTTGCGTACGTTGATGCAAGAGCGGATAGGGATTTTTATCTAGACCATATTGCAGGACGAATAATGAGCTAACTATTTAATAACTGAAACAATTTTCGCTTTGACACTAGGATTTTGCCAGGCTCAGTCCCTTTAGCAGCTCCACCAAACCATAGGCACCAGGGTCAGGGACGTTTCCGGAGGCCAGGTCGTCCTGTTGCACGTAGGCGGCACGTCCAGCCTTGGCACGCAGCCCAGCGGTGGACTTGGCCCCGTCGTCGGCGGCCTTGAGAGCAGCTTTGGCATCGCCGGTCTTGGAAAGCGTGTTGATGTAGGGGTCAAGCGCATCTACCAATGTACGGTGACCGACGCGGGCCTTTGTGTACGAAAAAAGTGTCTTGAGTGCGTCTTGCCCAGCAGCCGCAGCTTCTTTCAACCCAAGGACAGATGCCTTATCTTTGGCCACATTCTGAGCGAATGCAGCCAGGAAAATGGCGTAGATTCCGCCAGAAGTTCCACCCATAGCCTCACCAGCAGTATCGGAAATCTCGGTCAACGCCACTGCAGCGTTGGCACCCTCGGAAACATCGATGTCTTTCTTGCTAATGGCTTGCAGAACCGCCTCAGCACCAGCTTTGAGAGTCTCTCCCGCATCACCATCGCCTGCGACTGTATCGTAGCGGGTAATCTCAGGTTCCGCAGCGATGACATTGTGGAGGGCCTGATCAAGAGCCTTGGCAAAGCCCGCAGGGAGCTTTGTGGAGGATTTGTCGAGAGCGGAGGTGGTGTGCGACTTTCGAGAAGACTTTTCGATGGGATTCTTGGCCCCTTCCTCCCACTGCTCGGGTGTGGACTGGGAAGTCCATCCAGCAAGCTTGGCGGGGGCATCTAGGAAGCCAATAATCTTGGGGCCGGCTTTGGTCAAGTTAAGAAGCGTAATAGAGAAACCAGGCCCGTTGAAGGCCGTGGTAAAAGTACCGCTGTAGACACGCACTGGTTTGATATCGAAATCAGCTTTCAATGCCTTGAGCACAATGCTGGTGACGTAGCTGATTTCAAACGTGGACAGGCCACCAAGGTTGTTGACGAGCAGCGCTATCTTGTCGCCTTTAGAATACTGGAAGAACCCGCGGTCCTTGTCGTTTTCATCGAGTAGCATTGGCAGCAGGGTGCCGCTGACGAGGTCAGGAATCGAAGGAATTTTGGTATGGCGCTGCACACCAGGCTCATTGTGTATACCGAGACCAACCTCAAACTCGTTCTGCTTAAGGTCAGTGGCGAACTCGCGTCCAGGAACGACGCAGTGGTCGAGTGAAGCCGCTACAGTAGCAATGTTGTCGGCGGTAGCTTTGGCGAATTTCTCCACCTCGTCGAGATCTGCACCAGACTTGGCAGCTGCACCAGCAACCTTGTGGACAAGCACCACACCGGCCAGGCCACGGCGTCCGACGAGACCACCCTGCGCGCGACCCACCGAAACGTCCTCGCCTACAATCAGAACCCGGATGTTCGCACCATCTGCGCGTGACTTTTCAGCAGCCAGGCCAAAGTGAAGCACGTCACCAGTGTAATTCTTTACAACGACCAGCGTACCCTTGGGGGAAGCGACCGCCTCGATCGCCCGCTGGACCTGGTTGGCAGATGGTGAGGCAAAGGTTTGCCCCACGGCCACTGCATCGATACCACCGTCACCAATGAACCCCGCATGTGTGGGCTCGTGACCACTGCCACCTCCAGACACGATTGTGACCTTGTTGGGGTGGTTCAGGGAACTGCGGTGGGCCACCACATTGGGGTCCAGCTGCGTCAAAAACGGGAACGACGACACCAGGCCCTGAATTGAGTCGGTTACTAGATCGCCTGAGTATTTGAATTGCTTCATCGTGTTGAGAACGGGAAAGCGAAGCCTACTTGTACTCCTAATTTGTTAAGCGCTGCTTAAGCAACTCCGATCTTCCGGTTGCGGGGAGCAGCTGCAGGGTGCGCGATGCCGATGACGGGAGAACAGCTGTTGCAGCAGGGGGCTGCAGCAGGCAATTGCGCCAAACCAGTGCCGCGGCTATACCTTGGCGTAAATAGCCAAACACTGCTTTCAGCATTGGATCAATGCGTTTGATATCACCACTGTTGCTGTCCCGTATACATTGCAACGCCCGATCGCATCGTTGGCGGTGGCCGCAATCCCATATGCACTACGCCCCAGCTTGGACCCACGTGAGTAGGGTTGGGCAATCGTTAGAAGGACGACCAAACTCCGGGGTGCACGAGGAGTAAGGAATCAGGGATGCGCGTACCTATAACGTTTGAGACAATTTTTCTGGTCGACCACATTGATGCAAAATTCGTAAAATCGTTCCAGAGCAACTTTTACGAAGGACCGCTCTATTGCATCATTCTCGGAGGCTCAAGATCGACTGGAAAGAATTGAACCACAGCTACCATAGCTCGTTGCACTTCTACGACTTCCAGCTCCCAGGTCCACCCCGGCGCTCGACGCAGAGCGCCCAGGTACGCCGTGTAGCTCAGATTCTACTTCTACCCCCGGTTTTTGCCTAGCTTCGCCGTCTCTCCAGCTTCCCTGCCTGTGCCCTCAACTTCTGTCTTTCGCAACTTCTGCTTCGCTCTTGACCCAACCCTACCTGTCTATATCCACTCCTGTTTTTCAGAGCTCACGTCTCTGACTCTTACCTCAGCTCCGTCTGACGATGACCCCCAGATGACGGTAAGAAAGCACATGGAGGACAGCACAAGAGGCACTCATAATGCTACAGGGCCTCCTCTATATGGACGGGAATTAGGACAAAGAGTGACGAAAGCGTGAAGCGGGCGAGAACTAGTGCGAAGGGAGAAGTGGGGCTCAGCTTGATTTAGATCGTACTTTCATCGGGCCAACGACAGTGGCTTGTAGGCGTGTGATGCATACAGAGATCGTGGAAAGACGATCGCAGCACGATTGACCAGCTTGGTACTGATTCTCTCAGATATTGCTGAGCATGGGCTAGGAATTACTACCAACAACGCAAGCTTGATAGCGCAAAAACAGCGTAGACATTCCAATGCTATCCAGTCTGGAGTTCAGTTTTTTCAATGCTGAATCTGTCTTCACTCTCTTGAGTATATACCGCCAGATTCAGTACACGTCTCCAACGAGCTCAAGGTGTAAAGCTTGCAGATTGCTCAATGAGACATGACATGGATCCCGGAATTAGCTGAACCAGTGGCTACTTGAGTCTAGCGATCTGAAAGTCCTTCATCCCAATCATTAATTGCGGGCTTAACAGGTATGCGTTTTGTCCCTATAATCCTGCGCGTCTAATTGAACTAGCTGGCATAGTCTGTATATCCTTTGCTGCTAGCGTGATTTGGCTGTGCGTCAGGGGATGAGGTTTTCGAAAGTTGAGGTCGAGTGGTGCTTGAAATTGAGACGTTGACGTATTATGGTCACACTCTGATGTGTCAAGAAACCAATATCGGGTGCTACCTAATCCTCTAGCCTTGTTGGTTTACAATACGCGATCCAGCATGTTCAGGACTCGCCTTTTCAGTCCTGCAAAACATGTCGTGCCCCATATTATTAGCGTGGTTGAATAATATTTCCAGGGCATAGCGTGACTAGCAGGGGTGTGGCAGCTTATATTTATTGTAACTGTAATTCAAAGACCATAGCGTGCTGAGAATTTAAAAAACATCGCTCTTGACCTTCGGATCTCTCGCAATGGAATCTTTAAAATGTGTAGCCGTTTTTTAATTGACCGGCGTCCCTCGACATGAGGTGCTCTGTCGCACTCGCTGGAAGAGAATTTTGGACACATATGCTTGTTTCTCAGTACTATTCCAGTCTGATAACTATACTCCCCCACCCTGCGCCATCTTTGGACCTGTGTCGCAGGCAGGCAGTGTGGGCAGTGTGTTATGACGTTTTGGGGTACCGACAAAGCCTGTTTCTTCTGCCATTACCCACACAAAAAAAACCAAAAAAGACAGTATATGAAATCTCATACAACAGAAACGTTCACGCGTTCAAATTATTGCCATTCACCCCCTACCTCCTGAGATGATCAGAGTCAATCGGTCTCGACAGCGGTCCTAAATACGGCAAGTAGACCACGCCAAATACGGCAGGTGCTCACTGGCCGCAGATTATAAAAATTATTGTTCTCAGCCAAACTCTCACCATCCCACGTCGATAATGATCAACCCCGTCGAACTTGTGTCGACCTCCGCACCCGTGCCAACCCCGCTCACCACTCCACCCTCCCCACTCTAGTTGCGGTGCCCAGTATATTGGGCACACCGCCTTGAGTGCTGCAGCCGCGGCCAGGGACCTGATGAGTCCCGTGCGCCAACGATCTCATGGTGCTCAACATCAACATCCTCCCCCCGCTATGACCATGCGCCGGTTGAACCTACTGGCCACTGGATCAAAGACTGTATTATTGAGCCCTTCAAGGGGAGAATCTGTACGGTACCGGTCCTTTGGTCCCCCAACCAAGAGCTGCTCACCGTCCTATTGAGTAAACCAGTCAAGACGAAGTCCCTAGTCTGGCTCACCACAGGAATGGTCATCGCGGTGGGCAATCATATCTACACCCAACGCGGCCGCGACTGGCCCAAGCAATTGAAGTTCGCCTCTCTCGCCCGCCCAATCCTTGTTTAACGTGTTCCGTGGCGCCGTCAAGGTCATCACCCATGTTGCGATGGCAACTTGTTTCCTGGTCTTCGCAGTCCACGCACCAGCACTGGTCGAAACTCCTTGAGCCTGTTGTGGAATTTGTATCCACTACAGCCCCTGTAGCAGCTTCCCAACTGGTGCATTACGTCGTTATGGCTCTGGCCAGCTTGCTCCTACTCTTTACGACCGCAGCATCTCATGCCTCTCTCCTCTTGCTCACCAGGTGCTGAGAAAGCTGGTACAGCCTGGTCTTCCGTTAAGGATGTCGGCCAAGAAGACACGCTCGGCTCTCAAAACGTAACTGATTCCACTGCCCATTTTCTACCAGCGCTTTGTCTGCACTTGTTATAGCTGGATGTCCGTTACCTGGATTTCCGTGAAGGACGCCAACAAGACACGCTCGATTGTCAATGCTCTACCTAGCTTCTACCAGCGCTCTGTCTCTTGTCTCTCGCGCCATGTTCGCCATGTGCGTGCTCAAGGTGCTGGCACCTACGATGCCGCCAAACCAGTACCCAAACAGGTCGTCGAACAGTTAAGAGCAGCGTTAATTGTCTCGTTGCCTGCCTCCAGCTCATTGCCGCTCTCGTAACTGCTTGCGCTCGTGATCAGCCCCGGCGAACTGCTCATCGTCTTGATCGAGATTCTAGTGGAAGCGTACAAAGAGTGGTCTCAGCTTTGAATGTACTATTCACTTGGCACCAGCGCTGCATCTCGTGGTCATCTACCACTCGTGGCGAGGTGGTTGGTGGGCTCTCTACCACTCGTGTTAAGGTGAATGCCGGTATCGCGACCCTCCTCACCCTGACTGGGCTGCTGCTACCGGTGTATGTCGCCCTTGGTATGAGTTTGCCTGGCTCATAGTCACGCACGCCCACTTTGAGACTATCCGCTCTGTCGCTGAGAGAATTCAGTGTTGAAGATGCCACGGTGGCATCTACCCCAATCTGGAAAGTCAACCCCGTGGTCACTGCTGTCGAAGACTGGCTCGCATTGTGTGCAGCCATGTACGAGGCATTGTACGAGGATACTGTGCAAAGACAGATTGGCTCGAATTGTCGCGAGTTTGCTATCCAAAACGATCCTCCTTGCGCAGACACGTCATCGATCCCAGCACGACGAAGAGCAAGTCGAACTCCTTGATGCGATTAACGAACTCTGGTCCTACCTCAACGCCCAGCAAACGTTTACCGGTGCGGCCGCGGACTTTGGACGGACTCTCGAGGACACAAAAGAAGCGTATGAATCGCGTGGCTTCAAGAGGGACATCACTTTCTGGTGGACATGCATCCCATCAGATCGCATCGTAGTACGTGGTGGACTCTACCGCGCGCAGGTCAGCAATGTCTATGTCGAGCAACTCCTATCAGACCCGCACAGCGAGGACTTGAAAGAAAGCTGCTTGCTCTCCAAGTGGACCAGGATATTGTCAGATACAGTCGCTTGCTGGATCAAGTGCATTATCGAGGGCCATCACTTCATCCGCCGGCGATCCTACAAGGAGATTGACCTCGACGACTGTTAGATTGTTCCACCTGAGGAGCCATCTCGGAGACGGCCTTGCCGGCCCTGCGAGGACGAGTTGGTTATGGCAATTAGGAACTCGCCCGTGTGAATTATGCCACCGACGAGACTTGAGAACGTGTGCTGACCCAGCGCACAATGAAGGAAGCTTATCGACAAGCGAGGAGATCACAGTAACACGGGACCTGCTAACCTAGTGGTGACGTTGGAGTCAGGACTATGAGTTGGCACGGCCGCTCTGTTGTCAGGTACCGACGTGTGGCGCATATATTACAGATGTGGAAGGCTCTTTTGAGAGCACAAGGGGTACATCCCGGGCCTATTCTTGGCGTCTTTGCAGGGCTCAGCACTGCAGCAGCCGGTGAGGATACCGACTCCTCAAGTCGCTTCACATCTGGTCAGATGAGGGACATCAGTGGAAGATCTCTCTAGAAAGCATTTGCGGCTTTGCATATTGGCAAAGCGACGTCAAGCCACGAAAGCTGGCACGCTGCCCCTGCACCCGGTGAGGATATGTGAAGCTCGACTCGCTTCACATCTGGTCGTACCATGCGTCTGCGTCAGAGCACTCTCCGGCCCATATTCCAGAGCCCAGTCACTGTGGTTTGTAGTAACCTCAAGCTGGTCGATGCGCTAACGATCTGCTTCCACGATCTCTATACACTGAATCACATTCGTATCCAGTGACTGCTATCGGAGGTGATTCGAGTACGGTCTAATGAAGTTGAGTCCCAGTTCCACATCTGCTTCATCTTCGCACTGCGCTCTGTCCAGTTCCTCGTCTGCTTCATCCCCCTTCGCATTGTCGGCTTCATGGAGATACTATGCGTCTTGGTTGGCCTATAACAGAGCTGTCTCCGGCCCATATTCTGGGCACCGCCAAGCACTCCACTTATTCTGACGACTAAGAGAACTCTTGGAACGTCCGGGGTCCTCCTTGACTAGATCCGCGCATTGCGGACCCATCGTCAGCTTGAGATTATCGGTGGAGCGACGCATTTGAAGACTTCCGGGACACCTAACTAACGCACCAACTTGAGGGCAGTGGTAAAATTATTTATTGTAAATATATCATATGGACTAAGCTTAGCAATACTGAGTCACACCAACATTGGAAGATGGGACGACCTGGGACATAGCGGGGGGACTTTACTGATCGAGATGCGTGGGCAAACTCTCAGGTCACAGGATGCTAAGGGCCCTGCGCTGCTTCCGCTTTTTGGCATAGAATTTTATCTTTTCTCTGTTGCGCAAAGCATCCATGGCAGCCCTGGAACTGGCTTTCCTGAAGGTGCGATCAACACCCACGCCAATCACATCGTCGCGGATCATGCAGCGGACAGTGAACTCATCCAAACATACCCCTTGTGTGATAGAGCTATAGGTAATTTGTTGGGACTCGCTTCCAATCTTACCGTACAGCTTGTTTTTTGCATTCTTATCTAGAGGGCGCACGTCTTTCACAGATGATGAATGCGTAATGAGTTGGGTCAATATATTACCATTCCCAACTTCAGGAAGATAGGGTGACGAAGTACCAGATTGACGTGCGGGCATCTGGTCCTGCACAGTGGGATCGGTTGTCTCATTTTCCGCTTCAGGTGCGGGCGGATCGGTGAGGGCAGGCTCGGATCCGTTCACGCTAGCGGGAGGGGCGGCAACTTCAGCGACCGCAGGCGCGGGCGGATCGGTGAGGGCAGGCTCGGATCCCTCCACGCCAGCGGGAAGGGTGGTAACTTCAGCGACCTCAAGCGCGGGCGCATCGGTGAGGGCAGGCTCGGATCCTTTCACGCTAGCGGGAGGGGCGGCAACTTCAGCGACCGCAGGCGCGGGCGCATCGGTGAGGGCAGGCTCGGATCCCTCCACGCCAGCGGGAAGGGTGGCAACTTCAGCGACCTCAAGCGCGGGCGCATCGGTGAGGGCAGGCTCGGATCCGTCCACGCTAGCGGGAGGGGCGGCAACTTCAGCTACCTCAGGCGCGGGCGCATCGGTGAGGGCAGGTTCCCATAAGTGCTCACCCTGTTTGGTACGTTTTCTGTTGGGCGACATCTCAGCAGAATTGGGACGCTTTTTGTTGAGCGACATCTCATCAGAATTGGTGACCTCAAAGGCGAGTCTTTTCGATCTTATGAGGTCGTCGATCAACTGCGCGACGGTAGGTTGCGCGCTAAACTCGTCAGAGCTCTCGCTGAAGAACGCATCGAAACACTGTGCAATGTTTACCATGAAGTGCTTGGCTTCTTCTACAACAGCCAAGCTGGGAGACACGGAGCCTTGGCTATTCCCGGAAGCTTCACTCACCATTCTGAGGTTGTATGATGGAGATTTCCTGTGGGGAGCTGATATATTTATTACTGTTGGCATTACCCTGACGTTGTCTGTGCACTAGCCCTAAACCGATATGCATAGGCCCTAAACCGATATGCACGGGCCCTCAACCGATATGCATGTGATCCTACCGATAAAACAGGACGTAAAAGTTGGCAGCCTGTCACACGCTTCTTGGATGGAAAAATTCACATTGCGTGTCCCTCAGACCAATAATTGCCTGTGTAGCACATGTGGGCCGCTGCAGGAAGAAGTCTGGCTTTCTCAGTGAGACACGGGCTATTAATCAGGATTCCGGAATACTGGTGGCAAAATCATAGTTCTCTGTGCAAATTTCGAGGCAGTGCACTGGCCCAATTGCAGTATTTATGAGCTAATTGGCCCTACCTAGCTCCTCACGCCGCGTGGTTGCCCTTTCTGACAGCCTAGCCGTGTTGATTCGAACACTAGCATGATCACCACTCTAAACCTACCAACGATATCTCTATTAATGATGTTTCTACCAACGATGTTTCTATGGTGTTGCGTGCCTCCCAGGCTGCTGTGGATATTCATGTGCCCAAGCTCGTAGCTCGTGAGGTGGCTCACATACAGCGCCACCGACGCAATACAAGTCTTAAAATCACTGCCCTCTGAGACTCATTGAGAACTGGGAACACACTCTTGGCATGGTGAACAAGGTACATGGAAGCAACCTGCGAAATGCTGAGCTACGGCTTAGTCCGGCTAAGCGCCATTAATCCACACCCTGTACTGCTAACTATATAGTTCAAATAGCCAAAATCGTCTCGCAGCAACGTCACCAGCGATATCCCACCATGATGCGTGCCTGAAATCGCACTCTGAGTTCTAGTTTGCGCTTCATCCTTGTGTCGCACTCTGAGTCCGAGTTCTCGTCCGCTTCATCCTCGCGCGGAGCAGCCCTGTAGCGTAGCATTGTAGCCTGTCCTGAGCTCTTCTCGTATGAGATCAAGTTATAGTTAGTTATTATGCCATTATTAGGCATGTGTCTTTCTTACCGTCATGCGACTGCCGGAGCGATACCAGCTGGATAGGTGTGTATGTTAACGTAACTGAAGCCGTAGCAGTGCATGAGCTGGGGTAGAAGCTTGGAAGACGTAGTAGTGGGTAAGAGCTGTGCTACATGTGGAAGCTGCAAAGAGCAAGGAACAAAGACAAGACAGAGTGCTGATAGAAGCGCAGTAGGGAGGAGCTTCGAGAGCCGAGCGTGCTTCTTGGCAGCGTCCCCAACAAAGACACAGGCTCTGTGAGTGTTTGAGTGTCACTGCGAAGACCAAGGACGCAAGATGCCGCCAAAACATGGGTGACGACCTTGACGGCGCTCCAGAACACGTTGAACAGGACTGGACGGGACGGCGAGAGAGGAGGCCACAATTGCGTGACCAGTCGCCGGGCCGCATTGGATGAAGTCATTGCAATGATGACACGGCGGCGAAGAGCTAGACAAGGGCATTTGTATAGGACGGTGTGCAGCTCTTAGTTGGCAGAGCGGCAATGCACTGATCTACCCGAACGTTTTTTTGAATGCTTACTAATCAGAATAAGTGGGGGCGTGTAGGGCAGTTAGTGGGCCAATTGCGCCAGTAAACTGGCCACACGGTTCTGAATTATCCCATAATAGCACCTATAAGATACCTCCCAGCTCACTTTAGTGGCCACTGCCACTGACAGTGGAGGGTGGGGTGCATATACAGATCAGAAAATATGGCAGTGTATTTGATAGCGAACACGAACTCTTTCACGCATCATGGTGGGATATCGCTGGTAACGTTGCTGCGAGACGATTTTGGCTATTTGAACTATATAGTTAGCAGTACAGGGTGTGGATTAATGGCGCTTAGCCGGACTAAGCCGTAGCTCAGCATTTCGCAGGTTGCTTCCATGTACCTTGTTCACCATGCCAAGAGTGTGTTCCCAGTTCTCAATGAGTCTCAGAGGGCAGTGATTTTAAGACTTGTATTGCGTCGGTGGCGCTGTATGTGAGCCACCTCACGAGCTACGAGCTTGGGCACATGAATATCCACAGCAGCCTGGGAGGCACGCAACACCATAGAAACATCGTTGGTAGAAACATCATTGATAGAGATATCGTTGGTAGGTCTAGAGTGGTGATCATGCTAGTGTTCGAATCAACACGGCCAGGCTGTCAGAAAGGGCAACCACGCGGCGTGAGGAGCTAGGTAGGGCCAATTAGCTCATAAATACTGTAATTGGACCCGTGCACTGCGGAATTGTCTCGAAATTTGACCAGAAAACTATGATTTTGCCACCGGTATTCCGGAATCCTGATTAATAGCCCGTGCCAATTGGGAAAGTCAGAGATTGTTCCCTATTTATTAAATAAGCGATTGATTCCTGATTAATTGCCCGTACCCAATTGGGAAGTCAGAGACTCGTTCCTGCAGCGGCCCACATGTACCTTGGCCAATTGTCGGTCTGAGGAGACACACAATGTGAGTCATGAAAGCGCAAAGCGTGACGAATTTTTCCATCCAAGAAGCGTGCGACAGGCTGCCAGGTTCGTGCCGCTACGTCCTGTTTATCGATAGGCTACGTGCATAATGGGTTGGGGCCAGTGCATAAGTCATGGCCCCTTGCAGCGGCACATAAAGCGCCGCATACACAGGTAATCACTGGTCTGAGGAGACACAGAATGTGAACTATGAAAGCGCTGAATGTGACGAATTTTTCCATCCAAGAAGCGTGCGACAGGCTGCCAGGTTCGTGCCGCTACGTCCTGTTTATCGGTAGGTAACATGCATAGTGGATTAGGGCCAATGCGTAAGCTCTATACCAAATGCGGCGAGATGACGTGGCAATAAACGATGGTAGGGTAACTCAGCAACTATAAATACCTCAGCTCCCCGCCAGGAATTTTCCATCCTACACCCTCATGGCTCTCAGTCATTTGCTGACTCAGTAACCATTGGCAGGTGCTCGGATCCAGGGGACTTCACAACCAGGTCTTGTACTGGATCCTGTACAGCAGCGGCTGCTGAAGTGCAATGGACTTTCCCAACCAGGTCTTGTACTGGGCTTTAGTGCAGCACCGGCTGTGAAGTGTAGTAGACTTCCTAACCAGTACCTGTACCGGGCCGTTAGTGCAGCACCGGCTGGTGAAGTGCAGTAGACTTCCCAGCCAGTACCTGTACTAGGTCCAAGTGTAGTACTGGCTTGCGACGTATAGTGGGTTTTTCCCAGCACTTCCCAACCAGTACCTGTACTGGCTGGCGAAGTGTAGGGTTTTTTTCCCAGGGCTTCAGTCTAGGCACTGGCTGTCGAAGTATAGTGGACTTCCCACCCAGGTCTTGTACTGGGCTTTAGTGCAGCACCGGCTGGTGAAGTGTAGTAGACTTCCCACCCAGGTCTTGTACTGGGCTTTAGTGCAGCACCGGCTGGTGAAGTGTAGTAGACTTCCCACCCAGGTCTTGTACTGGGCTCTAGTGCAGCACCGGCTG
>JAJMGW010000030.1:15826-94947 GCA_030582755.1 Wickerhamiella galacta | reverse complement strand
GGATCAACCAGATAACTATCGTAAACGACTTTCGTCGCCTAGCTACACCGTAGTGTAGCGTAGTTATTCAAGAGTTTGTGCCGAAACACTTGGTCCGAAGCTTATTCTGTGTTACCAGATATCACTACTAACCAAATCCATTTGCCTTTTCAAGTTCCTCAGTTACAGTCCGCAAAGCAAAGCTTTGCATCAATAACTTGAGAGGAGGTTTCCAGCTACGGATCACGACCAAAGTCGGCTATCTGCAGTGGCATGCCTCCGAGTGTTTCCCATGAATTCTTGCCATCGGCTAGTAATCCACAGAGTCCATCAGTGCTCTCCAACGCGCAGTGCGTGAAGATACCCTTCGGGCTTCCTGTTAAGGTGCCTCTACTCCTTGGCTGTAGGACCCAGTCGCGTTGACCTGTGTATCCTTACCATCAAAAAGCTTGGCTGCATATGAGAAGAACCTAGTGGACGCTCGCTATACAAACTCACGCCAACCTAGCTGAACTTTTGTTCAACTGTTTTGTTTTCTTCTTATGAAAGATGCAACCGAATCAAAATAGATGAGTATTGCTCTGCATTATATAAGTGTAAATATACAGACCGCAGAAGTGGATTTGGCCGATTGAGTCAGTGAAGGCCGATTCACGTCAGAAGCCAAAGATCATGGGCAAGCTAATATGCAAAGATTTGGTGTTATCTAAATGGCCAGTGCTGTAAACGGTTTGAGAGTTGGCGAGATTTATTCCAATAAGCGTACTCAAATTAGTTTGCACATCCCGTTGTTCCATTAGTAGTGCTTTACCTGCAGAGTATAGGACTAATGGCATAGGGCAGTGACAGCGGCTGATCAGTGTCCTGGACAGCGAAATAAGTATCAATGACAAAGAACGGCTACTTACTCAAGTTACAGTTACCTAAAACTGGCCACTGGCAATTCCCCCAATGCGCACGGTCTTGACTTGGGTATAGTTGTGCAGCACCTCTTTACCAAGCTCGCGACCAATACCAGACTGGCCGTAGCCACCGAACGGCAGCTGCGGGTGAAAGTCGTTGTAGGTATTCACCCACACGGTGCCAGCCTTGAGGTTGTTGGCCACGTAGATGGCACGGTTGAGGCCCTCTGTCTGGATACCAGCAGCAAGCCCGTAGTCATTGTCGTTGGCAATAGCAATGGCGTCGTCCACGTCCTTGAAACGGATCACAGACAGAACCGGACCAAAGATCTCTTCACGAGCAATCTTGTCTTGGTTCTTGACCTCAGAGAAAATAGTGGGCTCAATAAAGTAGCCCTTGTCGCCAACACGTTTGCCACCAGTGACTAGCTTGGCGCCGTCGGCTTTGCCCTGCTCGATGTAGCTGAGAACCTTCTCAAACTGCTGCTTGCTGTTCTGGGCGCCGTAAGTGGTGTCGTTGGCGAAAGGGTCTCCCGCCTTGAGCTTCGCAACCTCACTCTTCAGAGCATCGACGAATTTGTCGTGGATGGTGTCCTGGACCAACAGACGGGTTCCTGCGGAGCAGACCTGGCCTGAGTTGACGAAAACTCCCACCATAACAGACTTCACTGCGCGCTGAATGTTGGCATCGTCAAAAATAATGTGGGCAGATTTGCCTCCTAGTTCTAGCGTGACTTTTTTGAGGTTGGTTTTGGCCGAAGCTTCGAGAATCTTGCGGCCAGTGGCAGTGGAGCCGGTGAATGCAACCTTTTGGATACGGGGGTGGTTTGCAAGAACAGCACCCACAGGCCCAGCAGCGCTAATGACGTTCACTACACCAGCTGGAAGCTTGGCACGGGCGGCAAGCTCAGCCCACAGAAGCGCCGTGAGTGGTGTGGTCTCGGCAGGCTTCAGGACGCATGTGCAGCCGCAGGCAAGTGCGGGTGCAATCTTCCACGACAGCATTGACAGGGGAAAGTTCCAGGGAATGACCATGCCGCATACACCGGCAGGCTCCCGGCGAACATAGTTGAAATGGTCCTTGTCAGTCTCGACAAGATCGCCAAAGTTCTTGTCGGCCCAGCCAGCATAGTTCCGGAAAACGGCTACTACCTGCTGCACATCACCCTTGGCCTCGCGGAGTGTCTTACCATTGTCCCAAGACTCAACCGCGGCAAACAGGTCTGCGCGCTCCTCGAGAAGGTCGGCAATTTTGTACAGATAGTGGCCACGGAGAGCAGGGTCGGTCTGAGACCACGATGAGAACGCCTTCTCTGCGGCCTGCACAGCGGTCTCAGCATCATCGGCATCAGCTTCCTGGATTGCCACAATTGGCTTTTCAGTGGATGGGTCAATTGTCTCGAAAGTCTTGCCAGCTTTCGCTTTCACAAACTCGCCGCCAATGAACAGACCAGTCGGCTGCTGGTAGCTAATTCCGTTGGGGGTTTTAAGATCGGCAAACAAAGATGATGGTGACATGTTACGTGCAAGAGCAAAGCAGAGTCCGCTTATATCGGTACTGCTGATTAACTGTGCATTTGGCCTGCAGCCTGCATGGATCAGCTTGGAACAATGGCCCTAAACTAATTTGCCATCGCAAAAAAGATCATTTGGAGACTGCATTGAGTGCCGGAAGGAGTGTCCAATGGTGGCCAGAGTTGTAGATATTCGCTGGTATGACTCAATCGTGCTGCCCGAGACATAGATATTCTTTCCGATGGCTGCACGAAAAAGTAAGCGCTAGCTGGAGCTCCACCTACTGTCAAATTGATAGTCAAAGAAACTAATGGCATTTCCACATCACTATGAAATACCCTGTTCTGATGGCGCACCCGTGTATTAGTTAACGTTAGCTAGCTAACTAATCCAATGGCATCTACCAAAATGAGCACTAAAGAACGACCTAGAACTGGCCATTGGCAATGCCTCCGATACGCACGGTCTTGACTTGGGTATAATTGTGCAGCACCTCTTTACCAAGCTCGCGGCCAATACCAGACTGGCCGTATCCACCAAACGGCAGCTGCTCGTGAAGGCTATTGTAGGTGTTCACCCACACGGTGCCAGCATTTAGGTTGTTGGCCACATAGATGGCACGGTTGAGGCTCTCTGTCTGGACACCAGCAGCAAGCCCGTAGTCATTGTCGTTGGCAATAGCAATGGCGTCGTCCACGTCCTTGAAACGGATCACAGACAGAACCGGACCAAAGATCTCTTCACGAGCAATCTTGTCTTGGTTCTTGACCTCAGAGAAAATAGTGGGCTCAATAAAGTATCCCTTGTTGCCAGCGCGTTTGCCACCTGTGACTAGCTTGGCGCCGTCAGCTTTGCCCTGCTCGATGTAGCTAAGAATCTTCTCAAACTGCTGCTTGCTGTTCTGGGCGCCGTAGGTGCTGTCCTTGGAGAAAGGGTCGCCAGCCTTCACCTTTGCAATGTCAGCCTTGAGGGCAGCGATGAACTTGTCGTGAATCGAGTCCTGCACCAGCAGACGGGTTCCTGCGCAGCAGACCTCACCCGAGTTGAAAAAGATGCCCAGCTTGACAGATTTGATAGCCGTCTCAAAGTCTGCATCATCAAAGACAATGTTTGCTGACTTGCCGCCGAGCTCGAGACTGACCTTCTTGAGGTTAGTCCTGGCCGAAGCCTCAAGAATTTTGCGGCCAGTGGCAGTGGATCCTGTGAAGGCGACCTTCTTGATGCGTGGGTGGTTAGAAAGAACAGCACCAATGGGTCCGGGAGCAGAGATGATGTTCACCACACCAGCAGGAAGCTTGGCACGGGTCGCAACCTCAGCCCACAGAAGCGCAGTGAGTGGCGTGGTCTCGGCGGGCTTCAGTACGCACGTGCAGCCGCAAGCCAGTGCGGGTCCAATCTTCCAGGACAACATCCAAAGAGGGAAATTCCAGGGGATAATCATGCCACACACACCGGCGGGCTCGCGGCGAACATAGTTGAAGTGATCCTTGTCGGTCTCGACGAGGTCGCCAAAATTCTTGTCTGCCCAGCCAGCATAGTTGCGGAACACGGCAATGACACTTTGAACGTCAATGTTTGCCTCGACAAGAGTCTTCCCGTTGTCCCAAGACTCGACAGCAGCGAACAGATCAGCACGCTCCTCAATGAGGTCGGCAATTTTGTACAGGTAGCGGCCACGGAGTGCAGGATCGGTTTGAGACCACGAGGGATACGCTTTCTCGGCCGCCTGCACCGCCCTCTCAGCGTCATCTTCACCGGCCTCCTGAATTGACACAATGGGCTTTTCAGTCGACGGATCGATAGTTTCAAGGGTCTTGCCAGACTTGGCCTTGACAAAGTCACCACCAATGAACAAGCCTGTGGGCTGCTTGTAGTTAATTCCGTTGGGGGTTTTGAGGTCAACAAACAACGAGGTCATTGTGCTACCAGCTAGTCGGCGGTTCCTTCCTTTAAAGCTTCGCTGCGTCGCTGATTAAGTGTGGCGCCCGTTTTTGCATGATGCATAAGGCAAATGCGGGGTGGTGAATATCGGGAATAAGACGTCAGCGACGCAGCGGGAGAGAACACGGACCCCATGGCGGACATGTCCTTTCATTTCTTTAAGTAATGGCAATTGCACTTCAGAGCAGCCCAGTGCGACGCACCCTGCGTTTAACGTAAAAGCTGCTGACCCCCAACCCGCGCTTGATGTAAGAGGACCTGCGTGGCGTTGCGGCCCCAATCGCGCGATCTGGACGTCGCAAGCGCACACACGTTGGAGACACGACATTGTAGACATGCGAATTACATTGAGCGTTATTGGAAATCTTTGGTGACAGGGGATGGCTACAACCTAAAACCACTTAGGTAGTGCCGGTGCTGCAGCAATCTGTCACGTGTATGGTCACGCTAGCGTGACCTTGCGCCAATTGTGGGGCTAAGTGATGACGACTGAGCTTCAGTGCATAAGGGGAGATAGATACTGTTGCGACCAATTGACTTGTCAGTCAGTCCTGTAGTCTTGAGTAGGAAATTGTTTAGACATATAACAGCTAAATGTAACCTCTGGCGTTTGTCGGTTCTGGGAGTCACGATCTTGTAAGTTCTAGGTCCTGAGTATCCTAACGCTGCGCTGGGTGTGGAGGCGTAGCCAAGACATATACGCACCGTCGCAAGGACATTGAGCGTGACAACCCATCGATCCCGTGTCAAAATCAACGTTGAACAATAAAGGAATGAGTAATAGGTCTCCAATTATCTATCTTACGCAGAAGATTCCTTTAACGTGCCCGGAGCCGAACCGTGTACTTATAAATCTGGGGAACGCTTCTCTTATCACGAATACCTGCTTATATAGAATTTTCTCAAGCTCGGCTCTGCTAGCCATCGACGATTCACGAGCTACGGGAAACAAATTCAGCGCGGATCAATCACGGCTTTCAGCTTGAAAGCGGAGGAAAAGATTAAGTAAGCAACTCTTAGCAGACACCTTCAGCAGATGTCGCGAATAATTGTGAAAAACTTGCCGCTCAAGGCGGACGAGGCACAAATCCGCAAGCATTTCAGCAGCAAAGGAGATGTGACAGACGTGAAGATTTTGCGCAAAAAAGATGGCAGTTCAAGACGATTTTGTTTCATCGGCTTCAAGACAAACCAGCAGGCCGCGGATGCTGCAGCGTATTTCAATGAGTCCTACATGGGCACATCGCGCCTGAACGTGGACCTGGCAAAGGATATGGGTGACCGCTCTCTCGTGTCTGAGCGCGATATTGCAAAACGCAAGCGGGAGCATGTCGCACACGATGGTGGTAGAATAAAAAAAGGAAGGCCCGAAGAGCCGGAAAATTCTCGGTTAGCAGAATACCTGGACGTTATGAAACCACAAAGGTCTCGATCAATGTGGAATAACGACGACACTGGGCCATCTGTACGCGGTGCTATGGACTCACCAGCCGAAGCACCGGCCGAGAGCGATGGTGATATTAACGATATGGCTGAGGCGAATGGCAACGATAATGATCTGGGTGATGAAGAATCCATGGAAGGCAGTGAGCAGGACGAATCTTCTGGTGACGCTGGGGACAATGTAGATGAAGACGATGCGGCCAGAGATCACGAGATAAGGGACCCAAACATGTCAGACTTGGAGTGGCTCCGGTCAAGGCGGACACGGATCAAAGAAAACGGGGATAAGCCGGAGGTTGAAAAAGAGTCCACAATGAAGCCAGCACCTGCACCTACACTTGAAACCCAGAGAGAAGTCCTTTCTGCTGAAGAACAGCTCATTTCTGAAACAGGAAGGTTGTTCTTGCGTAACCTTTCGTATACCGCGACAGACCAGGACCTCCGCGACTTGTTTTCTAAGTTTGGCGAGGTTAAAGAAGCGCATGTGTCTATTGACCCGCGAACAGACAAGTCTAAAGGGTTTGCTTTCGTTCTCTTTGCGTTTCCCGAAAACGCTATCGAGGCTTATAATGAGCTGGACGGCACCAGTTTCCAGGGGCGCCTTCTACACGTTATCGCGGGAAAGACAAACTCCGAGTATAAGCTGGACGAGTTTGACTTGAAAAACCTGCCTTTGAAGAAGCAGAACCAGCTGAAGCGGAAGGCCACTGCATCCAAGGGCCATTTTAGCTGGAACTCTCTATACCTCAACCAAGATGCAGTACTTGAGACAATGGCTTCAAAAATGGGTGTCACCAAGGCCGAGCTTTTGGACCCTCATTCCTCAAATACAGCAGTGAAGCAGGCTCTCGCAGAGAGCAGTGTGCTTCAGAGTGTCCAGCATTATTTCAAATCCAAGGGTATCGATTTGAGCAAGTTCATGGGCAAAGAAACTACGGACAAGGTTATCCTCGTGAAAAATATTCCTTACAACACTAGCATCGAGGAGATATCGGATATGTTTGCTCAGTATGGTGATGTCGTACGTACGCTTATGCCACCCGAAGGGGGACTTGCAATTGTCGAGTTCAAGACAGCGCAGGCCGGTCGGTCCGCTTTCAGTAAGCTTGCATTCAGGCGAGTCGGAAACTCCATTCTGTACCTACAAAAAGCACCAGTTGGTGTTCTTGAAAGTGCGCCTAACTCTGCCGACAGCTCAGAGGCCACTGAGAGCCAAGAAAAGATAGTTGTGGCAAAGTCAGGCAAAGAGATCTTGGGAGTGGACTCTACACAAGAAACTCAGCCATCCTCTGTTCACACGTCCTTATTTGTCAAAAATTTGAACTTTGCCACTACAGTTGATGCCCTCACTAGGCTGTTCAAACCTCTTTCGGGATTTGTGTCTGCACAAATAAAAACAAAGCCAAGCCCTGCAGACCCCGCGAAAACGTTAAGCATGGGCTATGGTTTTGTTGAGTTTGCTTCTTTAGACCAGGCCCAGACTGCTATGACGGCTTTGCAAGGCCACGCCCTGGACGGGCACCAGCTGCAGCTCAAAATATCCAACCGCGGCGAGGACAAGGCAGTAGAAAAGTCCAAGCGCGGCGCTTCCTCCAAGATCATTATCAAGAACATCCCCTTCGAGACAAACAAAAAGGATATAATGGAGCTGTTTGGAACATTTGGGCAGCTGCGCTCAGTTCGGCTGCCCAAAAAGCTGAACAAGCAGACCCGCGGTTTTGCTTTTGCCGAGTTTGCTACACCTAAGGAAGCAGAGCATGCAATGACATCTCTACAAGGTGCCCATATACTGGGCCGTCGTCTGGTTATGGAGTATGCTGAAGCTGACGCTGAGGACGCACAGCAGGAGATTGCACGCATGGAGGCCAAAGTCAAGAGTCAGGTCGCAGCCGAGGATCTGGCGAACATGCGCCTCAATGGCCAGCGCAAGGGTTTTGACCTTGAGCCTGAGGATGCCTGAAGGTTTATTTTATTCGACCCCTAAACTATTCTACTATATAATTGCAGCATTTAGCGTTGGTCTGAGAATAAACGGTTGGCTGACTAAAGCGTTGAAAAATATCTGGATCTCACGTCGCTGTACTCAGTTACACCATGGTAGGCGCCACAAAAACGTGGACAACTACCTCTGCAGCTGGCGGTGTGTATCCGGGGATCGATCCGGTTTTTTTCCGGGACCGTAACAGGGTCGCAGTGGTTACTGCCCTCTCCATAAAAATCTATTTTCTGAGCACCAAACAGGCTGTCGCAAAGATTCCGCTAGACGGCAGCGGGGTCAGCCAACTATATCTTTCTCAAGATGAAGAGACTTTTTATATTGTCAGAGAAAACGGCAGCTGTGATCGAGTCGGAATCAAAGAGAATTCTACGGTGAAAGCAGACCTGGGTAAAAAGGTTGTCAAAATCATTTCCAACGATGGGCTTGAACTGACAGCAGTTACCAGCGTCGCTGGTGGGCTTGCAGTTACCAAGTTCACTCCTTCTGACGAGGGCTACATCTCCGAGAATCTGGTTATGGCTAAAAGCGCAGACCTCGCGGCAATTTCGCAGTCAAAGGAGTACGTCGGATTTGCCTACAGAAGGACCAAAGATACGGTTCTTGAGCTATACCACATACCTAGTCAGACCCACGAAAAGGTCATTCGAGACAAGAGGACACACAGCCTCGCTGTCTCCAACAATGGTCTCATCGCCGTGGGCGCCCCAACTGGTGTGATCGATCTATACTATCAAAAAGGTATTAGAACACTCAAATGGCATTTAGAAGAGGTGGAGGCTTTAGCTTTCTCACTTAACGGCGAGTACTTGCTCTCGGGAGGCAAGGAGAAGGTACTTGTTTTCTGGCAGCTAGAGACAGATAAGCACACCTTTTTGCCACGCTTGGATGGTGAAATTACAGGAATCACAGTCAATGATAATAGCACACTCTACGGCATTACCTTGGGAGGAATTCAGCTAGTGGTTATCTCCGCAGTTGACCTTTTGAGTCGGCTCCAGGTGAGCGGTACAAAGCCTAGTTTTGTGAAGCTTCCTGCTGACCCGGAAAAGGAAAAGCGCCGTAGACGCAAGTCCAAAATTACCGCGAACACGGCGCTGGGGGACTACACAACCAACTATACGATACACCCGGGTACGCGCCAGGCATTTTTCTTCGCTGGGGCAGGGGAAAAGACCGCGTCAAAGACGTCCAAGAGTCAAGTGCAGATATTTAACCCAATCAAGGATGAGCAGGAGGGTGTTCTCAGTGTCGCGCCGTCTGTACAAATGGGAAAAGTTCGCAAGGAACTCGATATTCCTGACGCTACGATAGCACATCTTAAGTTCACACCCAATGGTAACTGGATGGTAACAGTCGACACAAAAACGTTTCCAGTTATTGATGGACTCATAAGCCAGCATGATGTGGAGGTAAACCTCAAATTCTGGAAACTGGATCGATCGACCAACAAGTGGGATCTGGTCACGAAGATTTCTTCACCACATGGCCCGAACAAGGTTATCGCGGACATCTGCTGCGATCCCACCCACTCGTCTGTATTAACAATCTCTCAGGATGGCGGCCTCCGCTTGTGGCGCCCTGATGTTCGTGGCAACTCGTGGTCACTCCGTAAAGTTCTTGCACCGTTTGGCATGTCTTCGAAATCTGTCTCCTTGGCGTGGAGCGATGATTCGAGCGTGATTGCGATTGGCTTCGAAACTAGCATATATCTGGTCGATGCCAAATCATGCAAGTTACACTCACTGGTACCCAACATACTGGACACGCGCGTCCGTGGTCTCCGTGTGGTAGGCAACTATCTCATTGCGCTAGCCAAAACCAGGCTCGTGGTATGGGACCTGGTAGCTAGCAAGCAGGCTTGGGCCATCAAAGTCTACTCACCTTCGTATGGAGACCGTCTTCTCGCAGTAGATCCGATTCAGAAGAAGATCGCTCTGGCCACAAACTATTGGACAACGAGCTTCAGAGTTAATGCAAGGGTCACATTGTTTGATATCACAAGTCCGGTTCCTATTGCCTCACTGTTTCATGGCTCTGCGATCAGTGGGCTGGCACAGATTCCTGGTACGTCTAGCTACTCATTCATTGATGTACGCGGTGTTATCAACACTGTCGCTGGTTCGTCACCTAACCAGGTCGATAAAAAGCTAACTCTGCAGCAGACACTTTTAGCATTACACAGCGCTGCGAATGCAGATGATTCTGTCCAGAGTGCGGTCCCATCTTCGAGAGAGCGCCTCGACGTGAATTCGTTCGATAAAGTGTTCGATGGTGGCATCGTCGGAGTAGATGCGCTTTTCGATCGCGTACTCTCCTTAGTTAGCCCTAAAGCTCCGTAAGTTGCATGCTACCAAACCTATTCATCTACATCTTGAAGTATTAGTGCTCAAAGCGCTACTTTCGCGGTTTTGAGCTCTCCCGATATCGTTGTTAGTCACAGCCACCGACAGCTAGCCCTCATACAAAATGATCCAGTCCCTACTGGACACTGATCTCTACAAACTGACGATGCAGGCCGTCGTCTTCAAGCACTTTGCACAAACGGAAGCGACGTACATACTCACAAATAGAAGTGCTGAAAAGAAACTCAATGCACCAGCAGTGAAATGGATTGAGGAACAGATATTTAAACTTGGTGAGCTGAGGTTCCTTCCCGACGAGATTGAATTCCTTCGTGAGGGCGTCCCCTTCCTTCCCGCAAAATATCTCGAGTTCCTAGAGACTGTGAAGCTGGACCCAGCAAAACAAGTCGAAGTCAAGTACGATTCCAGTAACTTGGACTTAGAAGTCCATGTGAAGGGCCCTTGGAAAGAGACAATTCTATACGAAATTCCGGTTTTGGCTCTAATCTCCGAGGCGTATTTCAAATTTGTCGACACCGACTGGGACTACGACCACCAAAAGGAATGGGCACACAAGAAGGCCCTAGAGCTTCTTTCCGCCGGATGTAAGTTTTCAGAGTTTGGCACGCGGCGACGGCGGTCGTTCGAGACCCAGAGATTGGTCCTCGAGGGCATACGTGATGCCGCTGAAAGCACTCTACAAGCTAAAGGCACGCTAATTGGAACGTCAAACGTGTATTTTGCGAAACAGCTAGGTCTCAAACCGATTGGAACCGTGGCCCACGAGCTGATTATGGGTGTTGCAGCTTTCTACCAGGATTACGCGGAGGCTAACAAACGCGCTATGGATGTGTGGCTTGACACAGTGGGAAATGCTAACGCCGGATACGCTCTCACGGACACGTTTGGTACCGAAAACTTCCTCAAAATGTTTGTTCCTCCGTACTCTGATATCTACTGGGGCGTGCGACAGGACTCTGGCGATCCCGTTGACTACACAAACTTGGTTGCTGATCACTACGAACGCCTGGGCTACAAGCCTTTTGCCAAAAAAATAATTTACAGCGACTCGCTGAACATAGAGCTGTGCTTGAAGTACAAACACGCAGCGGAGTCTCGTGGTCTGGATCCGTCGTTTGGAATTGGGACTTTTTTCACTAACGACTTCAGGGTGAAATCAGACCCGTCGCAGAAATCAAAGCCCATGAATATTGTTATGAAGCTCTATTCTCTGGATGGCCACCCCTGTGTCAAGCTGAGTGACAACCTGGGCAAGAACATGGGACCGCCAGAGGCCATCCTGCAAGCCAAAAAGGAGGTTGGCTACAAGGACTCTGAGTCAACCATAGATGAAACTGATAGATGGTAGGGGTTTCAAGCTGATCCTCGCAGCGGCACCGCGCTGGCATTCCAACCATAATCGGTCGTGGATATGTCTAATGTTGGGCAAAATCAAATTGCCTACATTATGCCTTGTTATACACTCTTGTACTTTTTCTCTCTGCTAGTGCTCGGTGAAACGAAGTCCGATCCTTTTCGGGGCCTGTGGGCACAATGAGGCAAGGCAATGTTTCGGAGCAAAGATGGACTGCCAAGATGATCTATTCATAGCTTTGAACCACGACATAATCACATAGTCACCATCTACTGTGGCTCGGTCGCTCCAATACACAGGCCGCAAATTCCACACATCATCTGGCAAGTCCCGAATCCCAGCTATTTAATAGCTTGTCTATTCATATGCATGATATTAGATTTGGCAAATGAAGCGGCTCCCGTCGGCGCGACCGATAACGGCCGGGCGACTACACATCAACTCTACTACTCTAAAAACTTCTAGCCACCCTCTAACCATCGTGGTGAGTTCTAGAGCCTGTTACCTGCAGCGGATTAATCGTATCGTTTGGGAGCCATATCCGGACCTGCTTACCCTGCCATCCGGATTTGGCAGTGCTCGTCGATGAGTTCGATATTAGGACTGGTTGAGGCCTTACAGAAAGCGGCTAACCAGCAGGATGGTGAGACCAGAAAACTTGGTGAGGCTGCTTTGAAGCAGTGGAGTGCCGAGCGCGGCTTTTTGAGCGGATTGCTGGAGATTTACCGCCAAGAGAATTACGGGTTGGACGTTCGCTGGCTCGCCATCATCTATTTCAAGAATTCCATAGACAACGACTGGCGCAAAAGTGCTGCCGTGAACGCGACTCCCGAGGAGAAGGGGTATATTCGGTCCTCGGTGCTCGATCTGGTGGAGCTTCCAGTTCCTGCACAGCTGCAGCGCCAATTAGCGGTCGTCGTGGGAAAGATTGCGAAGCACGATTTTCCGCGTGCATGGCCAAACCTGTTTGATGAGCTCAAAACACGTATTCTTGCTCTCATGCAGAACGAGGCTCTTGGGGCTCTCGCTAACGTGCTGTCGACCACGAACCAAATAGTCAAAGCGGTTGCGACATCCCGAATCGGCCCAGCTCGTGGACACCTTAATGAGCTCTCGCCGGAATTCCTACGTCTCACTGGGTCGGTATATCTCCACTTGATGGGCACTGCCTCGAGCGACGTATTCCCTGTGGCTTACCAGGCGTTGAAAATAACATGCACGCTGATGTACGACGGCGATGATCGCATGAGCAGACACCCCGATGCGTGCAGTTTTTTCAGCAGCTCTCTCGAAGTACTTGAGAAATTGACGGGTGATTGGCTGGCTGCCCCGAGTGATGAGCTCAGGAAACACATCACTCGGCTAGGAAAAATGTACCTGAGGTTCGTGGAGAAACACCCTGTTTCGTTCTGCCTGATGCCTCGCGCGCTAGATGTTGTGGAGTTTTACAGACAGGTGATCGTTTCCAAGGGTCCCCAACTGTCGAGCGCAGGCGTGGATGCGAACGACCAGAGCGAGTTTATCAAGTTCTTCGACCGCGTTGTCATACAAGGTTCAATAATTATCAAGGGCCTGTTGAAACTGGCTCAGAAGGATCCTTGCCAAACATCACTGGCAGTAATACCCCTAAATATGCGCCCGCGCAACGATCAAGACAAGGCAGAGCTCTTTGCAGCTTATGACATGGTTACCACTGGTTATTTTAAGAAAGATGGTATTCTGTCACAACTGGTGACAGCTATTTTGGAGTCCATGCTTATCCAACGGCACTCTGACCTTGAACTATGGGGTGACGATCCTGAGGAGTTTATCGTCGAGGATGTGCTTGCCACGTACGAGTATAGAGTAGCTACCTGCTTCCAGGCACTCTACGTCCAGCTGTTGAAATCGTTCCCCATGGTCAAGCCGCAAGTTTTGGCGCATGTGGAACGCATAATTCAAAACGAGCAAACCGACCTGAACCAGGTATTAGCTCTGGACGGTGCTTTGCAGGCTCTGCAGTACGGTGCGCAGGCCTTTAGCTCTGATTGGGAAATTGAGCCTGTGCTTCGGAATATCCTACTACCCCGACTCCAGGGAACGTCGACCGCCACCTATAAGATCATCAGGAGACGGATCTGTCTTTTGATTTCCGAGTGGCTGCCTATACAAGGCAACGACGAGCTAAGGATACTGGTGTACCAAATGGTCATCGAGTTATTGTTTGTGTCAGACCCTCTGAACGATCTCCCAGTGGAACTAGCGGCGTTGGACGCTCTCAAAGTGGCGGTGGATGATTTGGACTTTAGTGTTGAGGGCTTTCTTCCGTTTGCTGAGCAGACGTTTACGAAGATTTACGATCTGTTGAATAACAAAGTCGAGAGTGTCGAAATTAGGCGCCACATTCTTGAAGTCATGAATACCCTTGTTGAGCAGCTCGGGCGGTCCCTGAGCGTCCGCCATATAGAAACCATCCTCAAGATTCTGCCGCCTCTCTGGGATGAACAGACTGAGGATCAGCTCACTAAAACGGTAATTCTGCAAACTTTAATGCATTTGGTAGACGCGGCGCGCGAAAAATCACCTGTATGCTACCCCATGGCATTGAAGGCCTTGGATGCCAGCATATCGCCGAACTCCCCGCTCATGAGCTATTTAATAGACGACGCATTGGGTCTCTGGAAATCGCTGATAGTCAACGCAGCAGCCCCCAACGAGACGTTGCTTGGACTAGTTCCCTACCTTATGGACCTGCTGAAGGGACAGACTGAAAACCTTGGGGAAGAACTCTCACTACTGGAAAGCTATATCAAGCTGGAGCCTCATTTGGTCAATAATTCGCAAACGACTGTAGAGATCTTCAGCTTGGCAAACGTGTACATGCCAGATGCGTCGGTGGAGATAGTAATGAGCATGGTTGAGGTGGTCCAATTGATGGTAGCAACGAACGCATCGACAGTTTTGCCTTCGCTTGCTCAGTCTGGCCTGATCAATCTACTGATGAGATATGCTTCGACCTCTGAAGGTGACAAAGGAGATATAGCTCTCAGGATTAGCGCGAACAAAGTTTTCGTGGTTTTCTCATGGTTATCCTTTAACGACCCCGAGGGCTTTGTCTCGCTGATCAACACAGTCTTGGAGCAGCAGGGCTGTAAAGAAAACTTGGCGGGCCTGGTCAAACTGTGGATCTCCAGCGTACATTCCCTGAGCTCCCCCGCTGAGCGTAAACTTTTGTGTCTGGGGGTCTCGAGCTGTCTGCTTGCGAGACCAGAGTTGATTGTTTTATATCTACGGGACTATGTGGACCTGTGGTCCACCATTTTGGATGAAATTACTGAAACTAACGGGGACGCTGATATTTATCACACTGGAGAGTTGTATGCCGGTGAGACGGAAGAAGATTTATCGCCAGAGCAAATCCGCTATCGTGCACACAAGAAAATGGATCCTGTGCATGTGGTTGACCTGAGACTGTGGATCAACAACCTCACTAAGGACTTGGCAAATACGGATCCTCGGTGTGCTGAGGCGCTAAATTCTTGGGGAGTGCCGCCCGCGGCGACGAGCTCGTAGGGAGACAGAACGCTTTATAATACCATGCTATCACAACTTCATAGCAATATAGAAGCTGTGACTGCACCTGTACCATAGATAGTCGCTGGGAGCGCAATTCCTGTACAGCTTCGTTAATGAGGTCTGTAGATACCCTTGCACGTTGCTGTGGGTCTGCTCTCTTGAGACCGTCGATTACAGTGTCGATGGCACAAAATGTTCCCGTTCTGCCACACCCCGCGCTGCAGTGCACCAGCACCCGCGGTGGGCAGGTCGTGTTGCTAAGATGATGTCGTTGAAGCAACCCCGCTTTGATATCCACCAGCGCCAGCATGTCGGAGATACTACCAGGACGTCCCAGATCAGGCCACATGTCGTAGTATATTTGATGAACTTTGTGTCGCTGGCCGTGATTGCCCGGATTCATGCTCTCGAGTGTAATTTCGCGAACTATGATATCGTTGCACTCAGTGCTGCGGCGCTCCTGGCACTCGACAATCTTCACCTCGCCGTAGGTGCCTAGTTCCCAATACTTGTGACACTTGACTTGGCCACTTTCCGACGCCAGCGCCGTGAGCATGACAATAATGGGAACACGCTGGTCCCAGATCACTTTCCAAAAATCGCCAACTGAGTTTGGAAGAGGTGCCTGGGTCGCAATGTACTGCAGGCTCGAAGATGAAGTGCCCACGTAGCTCGCGTTAATGTAGTCAGGCTTGTCGCATGTGTTGGACAGCACGACTCTGGTATGCATGTAGGGGCATATGTCTAAGTAACGGTTCTTTGACATGTCGTCGCCGGTACAAAATGAGTAGCCAATAGATAATTTATCGAGTCCCGACACGACCCGCGCCTCGTTCGGACTCTTGGAGCTCGGTGTCACAGCAGACGAAGGAGACACTGCCGAGTTTTTTGAGCTGCCGTAGTCAAGTGAGGGCGCCAGCACCCCATGTGTGTCCTTGTCTTTTCTTGGTGTGGACTCCACCGACCGCACCGCACCGTTCCCTAGCTGGTCACGCGACAGTGCCTGCTGGATGCGGGCTTGCTGCGAGAGCTGCAGCTGCTTGAAGTTCTCGGCCACGATGTTGTGTTTGTTGCGTGACTCGCGCACGGCCGTGCGCAGCCACGACGGGAAGCGATCTAGCTGATCAAAGACGTCCTGCGACACCTCCAACCTGCACGTAGTGTCGTAGGAGGACCCGTTCTTGGCGTGAGCGGGCAACCAGACGGCAGGACCCGACACTCCGGTGAATACAGGCAGCATATTGAACGGCGATCTGGGTCTAAGATGCTCTGCACCGTGGTCCGACAACTTTTCAGCGTCCAGCATGTCGTCGATGTGGCCGATCTCGCGAAAACCGCCCTCCACGTAGCCTATTTGGCAACTGCCCAGAAGTCCCGTGTCCCTTAAATGCTCGTAGAACTTTTGCACCGTACAAAAAAGCGGGTTCTTACCGCAGGTCCTGAGGTCGGTAGTGGACGCATCATAAAACACAATGTGCCGGAAGCGCTGGACGTCATTGAGCATGGCGGCCTGTTCTGCGGGTAGAAACTCGACGACGCGCGCAAAGCCAAAGGTCCGTCGTTTCAAAAGCGTGGTAGGGATGCACACCGAGATAGCACCGCGTACTCGCGACTCAACGTACTGGCCGTGGCTGCGCACATCAAGCACCAGCACGCCCGCAGGCGGCGAGCCGCGGCATATAGATGCTGAAGTGCACGCGCTCCACGAGTGCACAGAGTCGGGGACGTGGTTTGTGCTGTCGAGAGCGCTCACTGGGAGGCTGTGCCGAACTAGAAGCTGCTTTCCGTCCAGCGGGCTACCCGGAAGGGTACTGGGCGTGCTCATAGCAATGATGGGGTGGCCGTATCGACTGGTCAAATGCTCTGCCGACACCTGAGGGGCGTCTGCCGGGGTCACAGGCTGCTGCGCGGTCGTTGGTATGAGACCTCCCGAAGCTGAGCTGATGCTCAGCAGCGGCGGCTTTTTCTTGCGAAATTCTGTGCTCATCTGAGCCTGCGACCGCGTTTCTACGCTTGTATGTTGCTCACGGACCCGCGTCTATTTTGCCAGTGCCTGGTGATTTGTATCAAGTAATATGCGGCAAGATCATCACACCACTTGATCCAGGCAGAATAAGCATTGGGATCGCCAGCGGCCGTAGAAGCCGGACTAGCGCAGAGCGGCGGGGCGGAAACGGCGGGCGGACCCAAATATCCCGCAAACGTCGACAGCAACCACAGTCTGGCCGAACGGCATAACCCGGGTACAGCTATTTTTAGCCCTTAGTTAGCCCACTACGTCATAGGGTGCGCAATTTAGGGTTGGGAGCGAGAGGTCAATTTGTCAAATCGATCCCAAATTAAGTTCAAACGTCAGCACACCTAAAATTGGCACAAATGTTATTATAATTGTTCTGAGATATTGTACGTTTCTGTCGAATTTTGTTGCGTTTTTGACCTACTGGGTATGGTTCTCAAATATGGCCCTATATACATTCCGCCCATCAGCAGAGTTAAAACACTAAGCTATTAAAACTTGTTGTTGTTCTTTCATATATGTCCGCAGTCGTTCCAGAGGACACGTATTGATTTGAATCCAACCCCCTGTCAACAAGATTACGACACAGACTTCGTCTTCCCTTGTCATGAGGCCCATGCACCCCACTTATTCTTCATTCCATCATCAGGCGAATCAATGTACGATCAATTGATTCCTCTAACAATCGCTTTCTTTCTCTGTTTGCTTTTTAGAGCTCGGTGACTGGCGTATATGTACACGAACTTGCCATTTTGCAGGGCCAAGTCAATTGCAGAAGTCCGAGTATAACTTGCGGGCCTCTACCTAAGCATTTACACACCAAGCTTTAGCACCACTAAACTCTAAAAGTCCGGTCACCGTTCACCAGCGTTCGGCACCGCCAAGTACATGGTCCCCGGAGTCACCACTTGCGAAAAGCCTGCCACGTTGCCACGCCAACGCCGCATTGCTTTCCAGAACGCTACTGACCCTTCTCGAACCTGCTTTGTCAGCAGACACTCGACATCTATAAGCCGCTGACGCCAGCCATTGCACAAAGAAGTCATGTCGTACTCGCCATTTGACTTCTACCCAGACTACGCGTACCAGAGCTACGGTAATGCATCCGGGAACGGCCGGCCCATTTACCTCGATGACGGCTTGTTCTACGAAGATGGTGGGCGCCGTCGGGCTGCCCAGGCTGCCGCAGCACGGCGTGCGCAAGAGGAGGCGCTCTACGCAGACTATGTACGCCAGCAGCAGCAGCAATTGTATCAGGCACAAGTCCAGGAGCGGTTGCGGCAGCAGCAGTACTACCAGCAGCAGCAGTTGCAGCAGCAGCGGGCTCGCCAGGAACAGGCCCGCAAAGAGAGGGTACGCCAGGATGAGATTCGCAACGAGCTGCTCCGTCGCGAGGAGGCGCGTCAGGCCCAACTGCGCAAGAAACGTGAGGCCGAGGTGCGTCGTCAGCAGGAAGAAGAGGAGCGCGCCCGCCAGGAGGAAGCGGCCCGTCGGACCCAGCTCGAGGCTGTGCATCGCCAGAAGATCCAGCAGCAACTCAACAACCATGAGCCGGAGCTGAAGAACACGTTCGAGAGTCTGCTCGACTACTTTAATAGCGACGTGTTCGGGCCCCGCGCGGATGCGCCTAAAAAGACGACGTCTGACCGCAAGTCGGCCGGCTATCAGTTTGTTGGCTACGACAATCTGGGCCGGGCGCTTTTTGCCCCCGTCGAGGAGCTCTACCCCGAGAGCGATAGCGGCGACGATGAGTTCAACGACGACGATATTGTCATTGGGGATGCCAACCCGCCGCAGGTCGAGGAGCCGTCTTCGCCAGTGCCTGAGCCAGTTGAGCTCCCGGAGAATGCCCCGCACTTGTCCACTGACGAGGAATTCGACGTGTTGGACCCCAACCTCAATATCCGTGATGTCGATGCCGATGCTGAGGCTCCTGGCAAGCCACTGGGAAGCGCTCAGGCCAAGGCCCCCAAGACGACGACGGGCAAGAAGATGTCTCCAAAACCAAAATCCGCGGGCACGCAGCCGCAGGCCAAGCAGCCGGCGCCGGCGCCGGCTGCCAAGACGAGCGCCGAGAACCTGCGCGAGTTCACTATAACATACGACCAAATCCACACAACGTACGAGCGCCTGCATAACGGGACTAGCGAGACGTATGCCCAGGCAAGCTCGCGTCTCAAGGTCATGGAGTCTGCGTGCCTCAAGGCCGAGAAGCTCTATACGGACCTGGATGGTTTCCGCGCGGCCAAAAAGTTTCGCAAACGCAAGCACGACCTGACCACCAAGGCGGTCACGCTAGCCGACAATCTGGAGAATGCCATTAGTGCCCTCCGCGAGCGGCGGGCGCAGCTCAAGACCGAGGAAGGCATTGAGACTCCGTCCGTCAGCAGCGCTACCCCAAGCACGACTGCCAGCGTGTCGTCACCGTCGCTGAGGCACAAGGTGGTGCTGGAGGAGGTACCTGATGCGGAGGACTTTTAGGTATCTAGCGATAGGGCACTAGACCGCAAAAATAGATAAAATAAACAGTGTGCGTTCAACATCAGCGTAACGGGCTAGTTAACTAATATGGGCTAAACGTCAAACCAAAAACACATAAAACTTGTCAAAATCTGCGGGTGCGGTATGTGAGCCCGCGGCGACTGAAACTGCTGGACGTAATTGGGTCAGAGCGCAAACGTTCTCAGAGATGTTCGAAGGGTTTTGTAAAACTTGGTCCCGCAAGTTATGCAGGCTTGCGGCCACTGACAATGTACACCGTGGCCCGGAACTCTTTCTGGTCCTCGTTATGGACGCAACGAGTCTTGCTGGTGAGCCACGATTCAGGCAGCTCTACGTGTGCCGGCGCCCACATAAGTATTGTTTTCTCGGAATAGTCTGCCACGTCGATCAGGCCAGCATCTGTGAACGCACGTTCCAGAGCCTCCGGCTTCAGGTCGACGTGCTTAACGCCATGCTTGCGCAAAAAGTCTGCGTGGGCGTGCGCAAAATGGCCGCGGTTCATCTCGGCAACCAGCAAGTAGCCTCCCGGCTTTAGTGTTTCCACAAGCAGCTTCACCGCTTTTGGAAAGTTTTGAATGTGGTGAAATGCAACGGTAGACACCACGACGTCGAACTGGTCTGCGAACCTCGATGGTGCTTCGGGAGCAAAAATGTCCAATTCGTATGCATGCATCTCGCTCTCATCGAGACCTTGGTCGAAGCAACTGCGGTTGAATGCCGCCACGGACTCCTTGTTGACGTCAATGCCAACCAGCTGCGAGGTGTAGGGGGCCAGGGCCCGACTGACGAGGCCCTTACCGCATCCAAAATCCAGAAGCCTGAGGGTCCCAGAATCCCAAAGCTTACGGTCGAGCTTCCTTCCCACGCCTACAAGAAACTGCGCTAACGTTTCGTTACTGGACATATAAATCGGTCAGGGCTGCCAAAATGGCCCGTTTAGTCAGAATGTACCCCAGATTTTGCAGCGACGGGCAATTTATATCACGTAGGGTTTAGACACAGACGATTTCTGAGACGATTTCTATCGGGCCGGTAGTGAGCAAGATACCGTGTGATTGTAATTAGCCAATATTACTCCACCCACATATCTGACTAGTAAGTTTATGGGTGTATGGGTGTTCAGCAGCTTCCGTTATGCGTTGGTCGTTACACCTGAGGATGTGGTGACCCAGAATATGGCAAGAGTCAGCTCTATCAGATTTTTAAAGATATGAATGATATAGTATTCCACAGCGGCAAAGCTGCAATAAAATGCACTAAATGGGGTGGTGCGGCTCTGCCTATGGCACATACTGAGCTCTCTTGCAACAATAGCTCCTAACTGCTTAGGATTTACTCACCTGTCGGGAAAACTAGAGATATGGTGTGACAATTTGACGGTATTCAGTTAAAGTTGAAATATCTAGTTACCAAGGTCTCGACACTGCCTCGCGAAGCCGCTCTTGTGAGGGACAATAGATGGGTTTCTCGGCCATCAATTGCGAGGAACCACATAATTGCAGACCGAGAAGCCGCTCCTTCAGCTGCCCCTGCTCCTTGTGTTATGCACACGTTATAAACCAAGGTGTGTAGCGGCAACGTTCTTAGATATTTGCTAACCGAGGGCGTAAAGGGCAAATTTTTCGACTAGTGTGGTGTCCAGGGTTGTGCGTCTCAGTAACATCTTCGCATCGCGAGATCGCTTACTAACCAGTGCCACGACACAAGCCAGCGATGGGGAACTACGCCGTGGTATTTGAACCCAACAAGGCATCACGGCCGTCCGTGCAGGAGCTGCAAACGCAGCTCGAAAAGGGCCGCGACGACGCGAAGATTGAGGCCATGCGCGATATCCTGTTCGCGATGTACAACGGTGATCCCATGCCCAGCCTGCTCATGTTCGTTATCCGGTTTGTGATGCCCAGCCGCAACAAGCAGCTCAAAAAGCTGCTCCAGCTATACTGGGAGGTCGTCCCGAAGCTGGGTCCTGACGGCAAGCTCAAACACGAGATGATTCTGGTGATCAACGCTATTCGGAATGACCTGCAGCACCCCAACGAGTACATTCGTGGTGGTACGCTGCGGTTCCTGTGCAAGCTGCGCGAGCGCGACCTCATCGAGCCGCTGGTGCCCTCTGTCCGCACCTGCCTCGATCACCGCCATGCCTACGTGCGCAAGAACGCGATTTTCACCCTCCTCAGCATCGCCGAGCAGTGGCCTGAGCTGGTCCCCGACGCCGCAGAGGTGGTGTCCGAGTTCCTTGAGGCCGAAACCGACGCTACATGCAAGCGCAACGCTTTTGTTGCCCTTACACGACTCGACCGCGACGCCGCCTACTCGTACTTCCAAAAGCACTATGCTGGGTTTGCGTCGCTGGACGAGCTGCTGCAGCTGGCGCTCATCGACTTTATCCGCAAGGACGCCATCGACCAGCCGGAGCTGGTTCCATCCTTCGTGCAGGTGCTGGCGAACCTGCTGGACAGTGCCAGCAACACCGTAGCCTTCGACGCTGCGTCTGCACTGGCCGCTCTGTCCTCGGCGCCAGCCAACCTCGCCAAGGCAGCGGCAAAGTATATCACAATTGCTATCCAGGAGCCTGATAACAACACCAAGGTCATTGCGCTGCACCGGGTGGCCGCTCTCAACAAGCGCGCAAGCGGGGCCCTTTCCGGTCTCATCATGGACGTACTGCTTGTCCTGAACACGCCAGATGTGGACGTGCGCAGGCAGGCCCTGGACCTTGCTCTGGACCTCATCACCTCGCGCACCGTGGACCTGGTCGTCCGCACTCTCAAGAAGGAGCTTTCTACGTCGGTGTCGCAAAATTACGACAAGAACTCCGAGTACCGCCAGGCGATAATTTCCGCTATTCACAAGTGTGCTGTGCGCTTCTCCGAGATCACTGCTTCGGTGGTGGGCCTGTTGCTCGACTTCCTCGGCGACTTCAACACCGATAGCGCCGTGGAGGTGGTGCGGTTTGTGCGTGAGGTGGTCGAGCTGTTCCCCAAGTTGCGCAAAGAGGTCATCGAGCAGCTTTTGTCCTCCCTGGGCTCTATCCACAGCTCGTCGGTCTTTCTAGGTGTTCTGTGGGTCATTGGTGAGTACTGCGTCACTGAAGACGACGTCAAGGCGGCATGGGTGGGTCTCCGCAAAACTCTGGGCCCCCTGCCGATCCGTGACGAAGAGACCGAGACTGCGCTTGCCGAGCAACATGCGGAAAATACCGTAGATGGCTCCGACGCGCCCAAGCAGTCCCATAAGCCCCGTGTGCTGGCTGATGGCACCTATGCAACAGAGAGCGCCCTCGATGCCTCTGACAAAAAGGAAAAGGGAGACGCTTACCCACTCCGGAAACTTATTCTCAGTGGCAAGCACTTTGTTGCTGGTGCATTGGCAGCCACGCTCACGAAGCTGGTTCTACGCGCAGCTCGAGTCTCGTCCAATCCCATTCACGTCAACGGTATGCGAGCTGAAGCCCTGCTTACCATGACTTCCATCCTACGCACCGGGGAGGGCAAGATGGACGAGGACTCGTTCGACCGTGTCTATAGTTGCATTCAGATTTTGTCGGAACAGAACGAGCAGGTCGAGACGAACTTCCTCGAGGACTCTCATCGCGTGTTTACTGCTTTGTTGAAGAGAGACCAGAACAAGCAGGCTAAAAAGTCTCTCTCCGAACAGCAGAAACATGCCACTGCTGTGGATATGCCCGTCAACTTCCGGTGCTTGGAGAGCCTTAAAAGCGAAGTCGTTGGGCCCGCTGTGTCCACTGCCTCGGCTACTCAAGTTGTGGATAAGATCATGTCTCAACTAAAGCATGTCTACCAGTTGACTGGCTATTCTGACCCTATTTATGCTGAGGCCCACATGACTGTGCACCAGTTCGACATCACCCTCGACGTCATGTTGTTCAATCAGACGACGGAGACTTTGCAAAAGCTCAGTGTAGAGTTCTTCACGATTGGTGACATCAAGGTCGTTGAGCAGCCCACAACGCAAAATATCCCCCCAATGAGCTTTTACACGGTCCAGACCACCATCAAGGTCTCGTCGGCGGATTCTGGTGTGATTTTCGGCAACATAGTCTATGAGGGCAAGAGCGCCGAGGAGCGTACAGTTATCATCCTCAATGAAATTCGCCTCAATATCCTCGACTACATCAAGCCGGCCACCTGCACGGAAACCGAGTTTCGCAACATGTGGACCCAGTTCGAGTGGGAGAACAAAGTGTCTATCACAAGTTCGCACGAGACTCTGACTGAGTATCTCGACGCGCTAATGCAGCAGACGAACATGGGCTGTCTCACTCCTGGCGCTTTGGACGGCACGGATGCTGAGGAGTGCCAGTTCTTGTCTGCGAACTTTTATGCCCGCTCTTCTTTCGGCGAGGATGCACTTGCGAACCTGTGCATTGAGCGCAAGGAAGGAAACGTGGTGGGCCACCTACGCATCCGTTCAAAGACTCAGGGCCCTGCACTGTCCATTGGAGACCGGGTAGCGGAGATGACCAAAAGCGCACCTGCTATTTCTGCAACTAGCTGAATATCGTGTTTGAGTTAGAGCCTGACACGGTGGATCTGATGGTCTAGCATCTAGTTACAGCGTCATATAGTAGTCCTAATAGGCTAAAAAGGTCTGATACACAGCAACGCCCTCCGACGGACTAGTCACAATTCACAGTAGATCTATTTAGATTTTAGTTACACAGCTTTATAAACACTTGGCGAGGTGCTGTGCGCCCTGCCGGGCCCTACCAGCGGCTCGGGAAGCGCTCCTTCCCCTCAAACGGAAAACCGTAGGCACTGAGAAGAATACGGGCCTCAGGATCAACCTGAGCTGACGTTTGGAAAAACACGTCCACACCAAACGTCTTAGGCCAGAGCTCGAGGTTGCCCTCGATCTCAGGGAACAGGCGTAAGTCGTCTGCCGTCAAGGAGAACACAATGTTGCCGTTCTGGTCGCCAGCTGAGTTCGAAATACCCTCAAAGGTCTTTGATCTCGGAAGCACAAGCTCCGTCAAGGTGGTCATGAACTGGTGCATGGCCTGCCCCGTCAACTTTACTTTGGCGCCCATGGGCATTCCTGGCCGCAGCGTCCACTGGGGCACATTCGTGCGCGCAAACACGGTGTGAGGCTTGACACCTGTGATCTGCTGCAGCTGAAGTTTCGCTGCCACAGCAAGGTCATGGTTCGCAGTGGCCGGTTTCACAAAACAGTTCAGCGTGATACACTTAACAAACGGAACTTCGCGCCAGTCACGCACTTTGATGTCCTTGGTCGCCTGTGAGCCGCCAAATGGTCTCTTCTGGGGCTGGTACAGCTGGTAAGGGGTGTCTCCAGTGCGCGGCCGCGGCTTGTTTCCAGGAATGCGCTGCTGGTCGTGCTGATAATTAATTAAAAGCAGGTCGCTTTCCACAGTATTGGCGTGGTGCTCCCGCAAGCGGTCAGGTCCCCACCTCTGCGGCTTGAACTGTGGCGACGTTACGTGACTTTTGGGCTCGTTGAGCCCGGGGAACTTGTCCGAGAGCTGTGACTTTTTGAACTTTACTGTGTGGTGCACGGGCGGAACTATCGACACTGCCGTACGGCCGCACACTCTTGAGGATGTGTGAAATGCTCTTTTCATGATGAAAGATGCAGTTTAGTGGCCGCTGCGTCTCTTGTGGACCAAAACTGAAAAATGACGATCTGACTAACACCAACATTTCGACGCTTAGGACCTGTTCACAATGAGTGTTCTGTGGCTCTGAACCGGCGGATTTCGTGTGTCCTAAATCCGAATTTCATTAGCGCAGCTTGAATTCTGACTTGTTCCCTAGACTAAGCATACTTGTGATAGTTTCAATTATTCAACATGTGATAGCCAATATCAGCTGGTTCGGTCGTTCCTAAAACCGCGACAGGCTACAATTTACCCTCGCCAATGTCATCGTATCCCAGACGTGGCACTCGCTGCGACCCATGCTCGAAATAAATGTTGTGATGTGCCGCTTACGAACTTGTCACTCGGCCAAGCACCTTGATGCTAATCTCGGCATACTCGGACTCCGAGTCCGACACTACGAGCAGCACCTCGCTCATAGAGCAGCACCGTGCCCTTTTGCGTCAAGACGCGGCGCAGTCTTCGCCCGCGAGCGACGTACCTTTCCGCGCGAAAAAGGTGGACAACTTGGAAAGAATGCTCGCGAATCTGGCCATTGGCACCGTGGACCGCGCGTGGAGAAAGCACGAGGAAGAGGATCAGGATCAAGCTCGCAAATGGGCCGAGGAATTCTTGACCGAGAGCAAGAAAACGTCGGAAGAGGTGGACAGGACCCTTCAGTCGCTGAGATCTCGCTGGCAGACGCGTGCGATGCAACTTGCGGAAGAGGAGGAGACCGCCAAAGCCGCCAAAGCCGCCGAAAAGGCTGCCAGAGAGAAGCGCGAGCAGGAAGAGCGCGAACGGTCTCGCGAGGCGGAGGCCCGGCGCCAAGCTAAAATCGAGCTTCTTGCTGCCCAGGAGCGTAAGCGCGAGGCGGAGAAAAAGAAACTTGAAGAGGAAATTCGCCTAAAGGAAGCGAGTGCTAAGGCATCTGCTGCTGCAGAGCGCGAGAAGCAGCAAAAAGAGCAAGAGGAGAGACAAGAGCAGGAAAAGCGAAAACAGGTAGAGGAAAAGGCTAAAAGAGATGTCGAGCAAGAAGCAGCTCGCCGAGCCGACGAGGAAAAGAAGATAAGGGAGGCTCATGATGCCCTGGAGGCAAAAAATAGAGCCGAAGAAAGAGCTCAGCAAACTGCTGCCACCTCTGATTTCACCAGTTGGGCTGCAGTTGATGCAGAATTCAATCACTACCAGGGAATTATCAAGAGAATTAAAACCGACGTCAATGCTCCCGTTAGCAATGATAAAGAGCTACGGAAATCCTGTTTTGACCTTAAAACGAAACTGAAGCCACGGGTTGGCCAGCTCACTAACAGCAAGAGCCAGCTGATTGTCGTCAAGAAGGGCCTGGATGAGGTACTCCAGATAGCGAAATCTCGCGGCGACCTTGTTTACCGTTGGACACTAAACATGCTGGCCAAGTTTATCGTCCAACAAGGTGAGAGCGAGTCAAACGTCGCTGTTGAGGCAGCTATTCCCCTAGGCTTACTGTCAACTTTAATTTGGACAGAGTTTCCTGAATTTGGCGAGTTTCTGATTGCTCGCTATGTCAAAAAGTGCCCGCAAATTATCGGGTACACCACCAACACCGATACCGAGGAGGGCCGTAAGCGAATGGGCATGAAAAAAATTGACGGGCGCTGGGAGACCGAAGAGCGCTACAGCGAGCGCATTGCCGGTATTATTGCCGTGTGGAGCGCTATGACGCAATCTCGTCTTGCTAGTACCTCTACAAAACAACACCCCTATCCATTCAGTCACGCCTGGGTCTTCCTAGCTCGCCAACTGAATACGCCAACAGAAAAACTCCGCAATGATAACTTTAGTGCTGTGGCCGCTTGGTGGGATATCTCTGCGAAGAGATGCCTTGAAGTTTTTGGGAAACAGGGAGAGAAAGCATTGCTGGCGGCATGCCAGGATTGGGTCCAAACGGTAGAGGCTAACAAATGGCCTGCCGCCATGCGATTAAGGCTCCTTGGTAATGACTGGGAAAGAGCAGGCGCACCTGTTGAAGCATATAAGCCCATGGGTCGTTAAGGATATATATACTGCACACTAGACTGTCAGCCCAGACCCCAACTACGATCAAGATCTATAAATGTATGTAGAGCGTCAAATTCTCAAAATTATGTGGAACATGAATGTTGTTTTATCAGAAAGTCATGTTCAAGTAGCATCTGTCAACGATCTCTAGCCTGGCGTCACATCTCAGCAAGTTTTACTAGAAGGTCTTTCGCCGTTGACTCTGCACCCTCTGATGAGTGGGGTAGCCATCAGTTCTGAGTTTCTTGACGCATGCTAAAGAACCTTGTGATAACATTTACCGGTAACTCTACAAAAACTAAATGATGGCCGCGAACCGCCGACTGAAACAGACGATTCGAAATTGACTCAGCCAAAGCTGCCAATGTTCACGCTCCATGCGAAGCGTGGTAAGACCACAATAGTACTCAATGAGAATGCAGAATCAACGGCAGACGAGCTTCTAATAGAACTTGCTGAGGTTCTCGTTGCGACAGGAGAGGCATCAGCCGACGAAGTCGGCAACCTGCGCCTGGCGCTAGAAAACGACGGCACCTGGACCGACTTTACGGACAGCGAAGAAACGCTTGGGACTTTGGGGCTTACTTCCAACTCAATTGTGGGATACTCTTTATACGGGCAGAGCTTTGCGTACGAGGAGCCTATAGAGACCCTTGAATGAGTCGTCGTAAAACTATTTATTCCGGCTACCAGGACACCAGAGGTCTAGGTCTTCAGTAGCATCACAAACATGACCAACAATGCGGACCATTGCTTGCTGATGGTCGTCGCGAGCATTGATTCCTCAGTTCTCTATTCCACAATCAGTTTACTGGCACAGAAAGCATCTGGGACTTCAGATGCAATCCATGCATACTTTAATATTTAGTATGGCTATTATTTCAACATACGCTACTGATCCGAGTGGTATTACTCTTCCTCGATCTCGCGCTTCTCGACCACCAAAGGCTTGCCTGCGAGCCGGAAGTAGATGTCTTTCACGTCGTCGGTGGTGCTCTCAAAATGGGATGTTGCATCGTAGCTCTTTGAAATAAACACGTTATCCTTGGTTCCATCGTCAAGCGGCTCGTAAAGATCGGAGATACCCATCAGAGTGTCGAACCGGGGGCCCAGCAACTTGAATGCCGGCTCCAGCTCAATGTGGGGGTTCTCAGTCTCAATAACCGTAGAAATGATGGCAAGGTAGAAGCCGTCAGGGCACACCTGGTGCACAGAGGACAGGACAGCAATGTATATATCGTGCTTGCGCTTTACCTGGTTGTGGGGGATGATGATCTGCAGACTGTCGAGGTCGTTGGTGTTGGGCACGGGATGGTTCAGGATGCAGATAGCGCGAATAACCCGCTTGCCGGTCTTCCGGACCTTGTCGGGGAAATATGTAGGATCGCCAATGACCATCTTGGTCTTGGCAATCTCCTCCCCAGAGCGCACGCCACAAACCTTGCCGTCCTTGTCGTACAGAATCTCGTCAATAGGCTTGTCGAGCATGTATGTGCCTCCATGAACGGCAGATAGACGCGCAAACGCCTGCGGTAGTTCACCCAAGCCGTACATGGGGTAAATGTATGGCGAGCGACCGTAACGCTGCACCGAGCCGGCATAGAGGCGGAGACGGTCAAATGTCTCGCGTGCGGGCTCCTTCAGATACTCGTCCGTGGTCCACAAGGCCATTGCATCGCCTACAAAGTCGCGGGTGCCCTGTTCGAGGCCGAACTTGAGATACACCTCGGTCATTGTGTTCTTGTCGAGATCAATGCCCTGCTGAGTCGTGGCGTCGTTGTCGTCGTAGTTGGACACGAACTCAATGAACCGCTTCATGCGGCGCTTCTCGAAGAAGCCCATCAGCGACGACTTGAGCGCCTCCACCTCGTTCGATGGCACCTTGGCGATGCGTCCGTCGCGGTACACATACGAGCCGGAAATCTGCTTAAACTCGAGATTGCTTGTGACGTTGGTGTGCACCAGGATGTTGACGAGCTCACCACTGGCCATCAGGAACTTGGGAATGAGGTCCACGTTCCAGGACCGGTCGCGGCCCATATCGGTGGGGGCGGGCTCGCTGGGTCTGAACTTCTTGTAGAGCTGGCTGAGGGTCAACGACGCCGACTCGCCGCCGTAGTGGTCCTGCTTATCGATGTGCAGGACCTTCTTTTTCTCCGTGGATAGCAGCCCGGACAGAATGCACTCGGTCAAGCCTGTTCCGAGCACCACAACGTCGTACTCCTCGTCCATGTTAAGTAAGAAAAGCAATGTGGCTGCTTAGACTGACGATCCCGCGATGCGGCACGTCTTTTCGAGGTCGCTCAAGACAGTAAAGAAAGAGGAGGGCAGCTGGCCGGGTTTTTCGTGGCAATGCCGTAGGTCTTGTTGTATGTCTTGTCCGCCTGGTGCCTCTTAGTTACGTGTCGCAAGTCCTGTAGGTTTCCTTATAGGCTCCTTATAGGTCTTCCAGCCTTGCTGCAGGCACCCACAAGGTCACAAAAGAACACATTTCCTACGCGCATGCGCTCGCCAATTGTACCACGGAGCGCCCGCCATGTGAGATTAACGACGTTCTACGCGTGGGTATCACGTGTTATCCATGTCGCTGGTGCGCGTGAAAGATGGTCTTTTCCCAGGGTTCCCGCGGCGGATAAGCCTTGATGTCGGCCGCGCGCAGCGCTGGGCGGTTCTGGGGCCCAAAAAGCGCTACCTCCTCGAGGTTTTGGCTGCAAAGCACACTCCGGAGCCGCCAAAGGCTGTATCCTACCCCAGCTTCGGCCACGAGGTGTGGCCGTCCCAGGCGATAACAATGGTCACTTTTGGCCAGGTCAGCTCTGCACCGTATCTGGCTGCGCGGTACGAGTCATTCCGCGACGAGTTTGACTACAGTCTGCGCACGGTTCTCGAGCAGGCTTCGACCAACCAAGAAGCAGTGGAGTGGGTACTGGACCAGCTGCACTTGCGCGGGCTCGAGGACAGGTGGGCCGCAAGCCTGTCGAATGGGCAGACACGACGAGCGCAGTTGGCTCTGGCACTGCTCAAAAATCCCAAGCTACTGATTGTCGACGACCCATTTTTGGGCCTAGACCCAACAAACAAGCAGCTCATGGACCGCGTACTGTGCAACCTGCCTGTGCCTGTCATCATTGGTCTCATTTCGTCGTCGCTGATACCGGACTGGGTCACCGACCTTGCGGTCGCACGAACTGACGGGGTAGTATCTGGGCCAAGGGCCGAAGTCGACTACGCCGACCCCGTTTTTGAGTCGCGTGGACGGCGAGATGCCGAGCTACGTGAGCCTGTGGTCGAGCTCAGAGGGGTGACTGTGGCGTACAAAGACAAACCCGTGTTTGACGATCTTTGGCTCACTGTAAGGGCAGGCGAGCGCGTGCACATCCAAGGACCCAATGGATCTGGCAAAAGCACTCTGCTGGCGCTCATCACGGCCGACCATCCCCAGAGCTGGAATGAGAAGGTTGTGCTGTTTGGTGAGCCGCGCGAGGTCGGCAAGCAGAGCTACTTTAGCATCAACGAGGATATCGGCCATAGCTCGCCTGAGCTCCACGCAATATTTCCCCGCCACCTGTCAGTGCGGGAATGTATTGGCACGGGTTTTGCTAACGACTTTGTGCGGCCCAAGCTCCAGTCAGATCGGGCCTCGCACGTCAAGCAACTCATGGAGCGACTGCGACTCAACCCGGAGGCCAAGTTTGGTGAACTCGGTATCACTGAACAGAAGCTGGTCCTCTTTGCCAGAGCGCTCGTGAAGGACCCGCGCATTCTGATACTTGACGAGGCGTTTTCTACGCTGGACTCCGAGAACCTCGCTCTGGCGTTCGAGGTGCTCGATGACTATCCGGGCGCCGTGCTCCTAGTCGGACACGTTCCGCAAGAGATTCCACCCTGCGATAATGTGCTGACGCTTGAAGAATCGTGACCAGAATCAGGGGCACAAACGCTTGGGCCAAATCGCTTTCTGCCCACACGGTTAAGACTTTACGAGAACGACTGCGGGCATTTCAGTGAAGAGCTGTTTCTCGAATCGGCCTATATACGTTTTAGCATATAGCCGCAGCATGTCGGCAGTATCTTTATTTCTGTGCTGGCGTTGAAAAATAGTTCACTCCCGACACATACTAGAAAGGGGTTACTGAAACCGGAAAAGCCGTATATCAAATACAATGTCATATCTGGAAACTTTTGTGAGGATCGGCCGAAATCTGCTCATTGGCCTATTTGACAAGTCTCTCCTAGTCTTAGCTCTTGGCTCCTCTGCATTGAACGCAGCGTGTATATATAGGTAGGACGCGACTTAGTCTGCCAAAACCAGCTTGCTGCTCGGCTGCCACTACTAGCTTGACGGCGGTGCTATAATAGCTATGGCTGCTCTGTTAAGATCAAGTGTGCATTATCTGGACAATTTTCCTAGTACTTCGCCAGGATCTGCTCTAGAGCCCAGGTACTGGCCAGTGAAGTATAGGAAGTTGTTCCCTACGAAGTGTAGTGGGGTTTTCATAATACCCTTGGATCCCAAGGAAAACTCTCTCATAACAACTATGCTACAGCAAATAATGTTCACTAGTACTTGCAATGCTCAGCTTTTACGCCACACCCGACATAGCCACATTCTCTAATTTATCCGCTTATCGATACGGCCGGCAGGGTAACCGTCTAGGGGTAATTTACGCTGCCGCGCCTCCAGGCTTAGCAAATGGCGCGCAAAGTAAAGCACAGCGGATTCGAGAGCCGCAGTGCGGCCGCAGCCGGCCAGTCCCGCTACGAATTCAGCGCGACCGAATTCGGGCCCCTCGAAACCACCGAGCACTTGTACGAGCAGCAGCCGCGGCCGCTGGTCGAGGGTAACGAGACCGAGTACGAAAACTACGTGTCGTACGTGGCCGTACTCGAGACGTACCTGATGTATCTGATCCTGATCATCATCGGCCACCTGCGCGACTTCTGGGACCGTTTTTTTGCGCCGTACTATCGCGATCAGCTTCGGCACAGGGACGGGTACGCGCCGCTGCTCACAGACTTTGATTCCTTCTACACGCGCAGGCTCAAGCGCCGGCTCGATGACTGCTTTTCACGGCCTACCACCGGTGTTCCCGGGCGGTTCATCAGCGTGGTTGAGCGCACGATCAAGCGCGGCACCTACTTCGAACTTGAGACCACCAGTCGAACGCGCCAGTGCATCAACCTCGGCTCTTACAACTATCTAGGTTTCGCGCAGTCCAAGGGCCAGTGTACCGACGGCGCCGAGGAGTCGATTCGCGAGCACGGGCTCATTGCTGGTGGCACGCGCTTTGGCGGCGCCACCCTGGAGGAACACGAAAAGACAGAACGTATTGTGGCCGAGTTCCTCGGCAAAGAGGCAGCCATGGTGTACTCGATGGGCTACGCGACGAATACGAACGTGTTTGCCAACTTGCTCGACAAGCGCTGTCTCGTCATCTCCGACGAGCTCAACCATGCGTCGATCCGCACCGGGCTACGCGTGTCCGGTGCTGTACTCAAGGTGTTCCGCCACAACGACATGAGGGCCCTTGAGCGCCTGATTCGGGAGGAAATTGTCAAGGGTCAGCCGCGCACACACCGGCCGTGGCGCAAGATTCTTGTAGTAGTCGAGGGACTGTACTCTATGGAGGGCACTTTTTGCAATCTCCCGCGTCTCGTTGAGCTGCGGGAAAAATACAAGTTCTATCTGTTTGTTGATGAGGCCCACTCGATTGGCTGCCTAGGACCCCACGGCCGCGGCGTGTGTGACTACTTTGACATCGACCCGGCCGAGGTCGACATTCTCATGGGTACTTTCACCAAGAGCTTCGGTGCCACTGGCGGCTACGTCGCAGGCAGCAAGGAGCTCATTAACCAGCTGCGGGTCAATAACATGGCGAACGTCTACGCGGAGGCAGTGCCTCCGCCCGTGCTGGCCCAGATCCAACAGGCGCTGTTGACCATCATGGGCCGCATCCATCCCGGCGAGGCCGCCGAGCGGCTACAGCGGCTTGCTTTCAATTCGCGGTACTTTCACATCGGTCTTGTCAAGATGGGTTTCATCGTGTCGGGCAACCTCGACAGCCCGGTCATTCCCCTCATGCTGTACCATCCGTCCAAAATGTCGCTTATCTCAAGGCTGCTACTCGACCGCAATATTGCCGTGGTCATTGTGGGTTACCCCGCGACCCCGCTCATCTCCTCGCGCGTGCGGTTTTGCATGAGCGCAGCGTTGACCAAGAGCGACCTTGACTACGTCCTGGAGACAATGGAAGGTATTGGTACCAGGCTGCATCTCCGTACGTCCCGCCAAAAAGACAAACAGGGACGTCTCATGCGGGCCAGCTTTGCCGAAATCGAGGGCTCGTTGGTCGCTGACGCGCGAAATCCGGACTTTAAATTCTAGTGCTACCCCACATACCCCGGCATTTTCGCCCCTCTCGCGCAGCCAGTCTGGGGCCACGAAAATTGTAAATAAAAAAAAATAGATTAATGTGTCCACGCATCACCCAACTTACAGTCTAGCCACGTTCGCACCGTATGCCGTTTACATAACACGGCCCACAACTCAGCCTGCTCCATGAATGGTTGTCCACAAGCCCATACAAGACCATGTTGTGCAGGCATTGGAGCACGTAGAACAGCTCATTCTACTACGTAAAGGGCGCCGGGATGCTGAGGCGCGCGTCCAGTGCGAGGCGGCCCGCGACATCCTCTACAAGGACATTCCCTCCCATCCTGGGTATAGCCAATTCTGTACCAAAGCAAGCGGTCCCTTTTACGAGGCCTACTTGCAGCTTCTTGAGAAAACCAGCAACGAGCCAGAACCAACTCAGACACCCACGCCTCCCCGCACTGATGCGCTGTCCAAACGATACGAGCAGCTGCGTCGCGCTCACCCCGTGGAATCGGCACCACCGCTGCCCGAAGTGCCCGCACCAGGCATCCCAATAGATGCGGTCACGCAGCAAAATAGCACTTCTCCAGCCCCGAGTCCAGAGCACGCGAGCGGACTGCCGGTCCCCTTGGACGGTGGGGCTACTCACCTAGCCGATGGCGCTCCCCAAGTACCGGATGGGGCTACCACTGACTTCATTAATGCTGAAATACTCAAGCGCTGGATCACCTACTCACCGCACGATGTCCTGGTCATAGATACACGGCACAGGTCAGCCTTTGACGCGTCCCGCATCGCGGCTCCAAAGGTTGTGAACATCGACGCCGTCACGCTCCGTCCAGACATGAATGACGCGGACCTTGAAGACTCTCTGGTTGTTGTGCCAGATGACGAGGAGGCAGCGTTTGCTTCCCGTTTCGAAGTGCGCTTGATTGTGTGCCTAGGCTCCTCGGGTCCGGCGCGCGACAAGCCACTGTCTTATTTGCTACAAGCTCTGAGAGAAAGTGGTCTCCGACCTGTCATTCTTCAGGGGGGGTTTAGTGCATGGTGCCGTTCTGGATACGCTGTCTCGCAGAAACAGAAAGAGGTGTCGCAAAAAGAGGAACCCACCGTGGCAAAAGATTTTTCAGGCCCCGATATCACGAACCTTCACGATACGTCTTTTCACTCTGCAAACGGGCACTCGAACGGTGTGGCACCAGGACACGACTGGGTAGTTCGGCATGGAGAAATTGACCATGTTAGCTCGAATGCAAGAAGGCCCAGCGTCAATGGTTCTGGTACCTTATCTTTTCCCCCGAAGCCAACTACAGCGCCGCCGTTGCCTCCAACTGCAAATCCTCCTGCACTTCCGCCAAAACCTGCTGAGCTCAACGGCTCCAGCGGACCTAGCCTCGCCGAGTTCAGGGCTAAACTGCAAGAATCAAACAGAAAGTATTCGCCTGCCTCAGCATCTACCTTTCCCGCCCTGTCCGCTAACGACGTTCCAAAGCCGTCACTTCGTGCAATGTCACCGCTTCGACCTCAGGGTCATCCTGGGACCGTGTCCTCCCGAACCCTGTGGACACCACATGCATCTACGCCGCCACATGCATCTACTCCACCACATGCATCTACTCCACCACATGCATCTACTCCACCTGTATCAGTCACAGCCAAATATGGCCCTCATGGCTCCTATGGCTCCTATGACCCCCATTTCACCTATAGCTCACGCGGCGCCTATGCCCCATACTCCCATGGGCCGCCGCTTGTGGCCGGTCTAAGAAACTTGGGCAACACTTGCTACATGAACTGCGTATTCCAGTGCTTGTTTGGCACCCCTGAATTGATGGACCCATTTATCAACGGTACGTATGTTCGGTATGTGAATACGCGCAGTAAGTTGGGATATGGCGGTAAGCTCGTCAACGAGTTTGCTGCCCTAACCAGTGCAGTACTGGGTGCGCAACGTGGCTGTATAGCGCCCGTGGGCATCAAGCGCCTGTCTGGCATACTGCAGGACACATTCCGCGGTCACGAACAGCAGGATTGCCAGGAATTTTTGACATTCCTGCTCGATGGCCTGCATGAGGATCTAAACGCTAACGGCCACTGTGACCGGCTCCCAGAGCTCAACAAGAACCAGGAGGAGTACCGGGAGAAAATGGCTGTGCGTGTTGCCTCAACAATAGAGTGGGAGCGCTACCTCAAGTCTAATACCTCGCTTGTGGTAGACTACTTCCAGGGCCAGTACTTGTCTCAGCTTCAGTGCACGGTTTGTCTGACAACGTCAACCACGTACTCGGCCTTCTGTACTCTGTCCTTGCCGCTAGTGCGTGGACCCAAAGTCAACCTCATCGACTGTTTCAACATGTTCATCGCACCCGAAGTGCTCGACCACGATAACGCGTGGTTCTGTCCGCACTGCCAGAAAAAGCAAAAGACCATCAAGACGATGCGCATCTCGCGTCTGCCCTCCATTCTTGTCATACATCTCAAGAGGTTTAAGCGCTCGCTCACCTCTGTCGACAAGCTCGAGACGGTGGTCCAGTACCCCATGCGAGAACTCGATCTGACCCCATACTGGCCCGAACTTGAGAATCCGTCGCCAGGGGACCTCAATCGTATGAAACAGCTACCGCAGCGGGGCCAAGTTCCACCGTTCATCTACGACCTATATGCAGTAACGTCACACGATGGCTCGCTCAAAAGTGGGCACTACACGGCGTTCGTCAAGAAGGGCGACGGAGGTTGGTTCTATTTCGACGACACAAACATCATACAGGTGCCCGAGAGCGCAGTGTACTCGCGGAACGCCTATGTGCTGTTCTACAGACGCGCCCAGGCTTGAGCTTAAAAAAGTATTTATTCCTTGTTATTTATATATAATACAGTCGGCACTGACCTACTCCCAGTCTTCCGAGTCTGAGTCCCTGTCGGCCTTCTCTTTTCGTTCTTGTGCTTTTTCTTTGACATACTCTGTGGCTTGTTTGATATCTTGTTTGATTTCTGCCTGGTGTTCAGCGTCCTGCTTGTCACTGCTTGGCTCGTCCTGTTCGGCACCCACCTTGTCGTTGCTCTGCTTGTCCTGTTTGGGGCCAGCTTTGGATTTGGCATTAGAGCCAGAGATATCCTTCACCTGCTTGGACTCCTGCCTGGTCTCCTGCTTGGTCCCCTGCTTTGTGTCCGGCTGAGGCGACGACTCAGTCTCCTCGTCACTACTGCCCCACACGTCTTCCTCGTCGTCGTCCTTGCGCCGGGATGCCAGCAACTCCTTGCGCTTCCTGTCCTGCTCAACGATGTCGTCGTGCAGCTTAAAGTACCGGAGCCAGAAGTCGGCCCGGCTCAGCTTTGCGGGCACTAGATCGTCAAGCAGTTTCTGCAGTTCAGGATACTTTGCCAATAGGTCATCGATCTCGGACTCGCGAGCGTCCAGCGCGCCGACGGAAGTCTCCGCGGCGGTGATCCGCTCGGGCGTGGTGTGCAGCGCCTGCAATTGTCCGTCCAGTCGAGAGCTGGGCAGGCTGTCGGACGCAAAAAGAGTTACCGGGGCCGTGGGTGCGTCCTCCTGGACAACATCCCCCACAAGGTGCTGGATGTCTTGACCCACTGTCTTGATATACCGCCCGGCACGGTTCTCCATCTCCTCAAGTCGCTTGTCCGCGCGATCGAGATAGTCACCAGCAATGGAGCCCCAGCGAGACAACTTCTCGCGGACATTGCCCTCCTCGCCGGTCTCCTCAAGATACCCACTGATCTGATTCTCGAGCTCGCCGCCCTTCGCCTTCACCTGGGACCACAAGCCCCACAGCGATTGGGTAGCCGAGCTCACCGGCTTCTCGGTCGCGTTCGTTGCATCTGCAGCGTTACCAGTCGCGCCAGAGTCTGCAGGCTCGCTCATGTCGGATGGTGCCTGTCCCAGCCGATCAAGTGGTCAGTTGTCAAACTGAAACAAAAGTCAGCACAAGTTGCCCACATGACGGATCGGCGGGACTCCCCCAAGGCCAATGGTGCGGCGGCAGGGGCAGAAGCCAGGCGGCCTCACAAAGATCCCCGTGCGGTGGTCCTCGAGCCGCGACCGCTGGTGCCGCCATTGCGGTTTGGCTGCGTGGACCCTGGCATATTCCGCGGCAGCTATCCGCACGCGCTTAACCAGCGGTTCCTCAAGCGGCTGGCCCTACGTACGGTGATGAGCATTACCCCCACGTCGATTGACATCGAGATGAACGGGGTCGATTTCAAGCACATTGAGTGCGCAGGCGAAGGGACCAAGTCGAAGAAAAAACGCGGGGTGCCCATCACCTACGACATCGTGCAGCTGGCACTGGCAGTGCTGCACGACAAAAGCCTGCACCCTGTGTACCTGCATTGCCTGAATGGTGGGCAGGTGACATGCCTCATCGTGGCCTGCTACCGGCGGAACAACAACTGGTGCCTGACGTCGATCCTCGAAGAGTTTGAGCGGTTCGGCGAGTACGACCGTGCAGACATCCAATTTATAGAGAGGTTTGAGTCGCTTTAATATTTATTGAGCTGCCACTGCAGCGGACGGCAGGACACCAAAGGGTAACGGGCCACCAAACATGCAGCCCCGGCCAATAGCGTGCCAAATGTACGTGGCGGTCGCGGGTCGATATGCGGTGGGGTGTGTTGGTGATCTAATATCTATCTCTATAACACAAGTAGATGATACACATGATTAGCTGGCATGAGTCGATTTGATGCTGGGAAGTGGGCTGTTAGCATCGCCAGCAGGCACGGCTGCAACATCGGTTACAGGGGCCGCGGGCTTCTGCTGTTCGGGCAGGCCCATGCCGACCAAAAAGTCAATGCCGTCTCTGTACTCTTTTTGTTGTCTCTCAATGTCCCAGCCGAGCTGGTTGCCCATGATGTCGATCACAGCGGGTAGAGCTTCTTTTGCTGCCTGGAAATCCAAGAACGCCAGACGGGTGCGGCGCGCCAGCACGTCCATGATGGAAGTGGCGTATTCGTACTTGATGGCGTAGAGCACCTCACCGTCCAGGAACGGGTATGACGGGGAGATGCGCGCGTTGCGCTGCACGACCTTGCCATTGGAGTCAATTGCTGTGGGCGCACACAGGCGCGCAACGTCAAAGGCGCGGGTTCCATAATTGTCGCTGAGGTGGCGCGCGGCCTCGGCATCGAGCTGAAACTCTCTGATAAGGTCAACGTACATGAGCGGGTTCCATCCGTCGGCACCCACCAGCTTGAGTCCGCTATCGCGGGTGCGACAAGGGAACTTGGGTTTGAGGTCAAACTTCTCGATGCACACATCAACAGTCTGCTCAGCCATCTCTCTGAACGTGGTCCACTTTCCACCGGCAATAGTGACGAGTCCATCAGGGGACACTGAAATGCTATGGTTCCGGACAACGCTGGAGGTATCAGCCTTTTCCGGGTCCATAACTAGTGGGCGGATACCTGACCACGCGGCACGAACGTCATCGCGAGAAACATCGAGCTTGCTGTCTACGTAGTGGCGGACCTCGTCCAAAATGAACTGGATGTCCTCCTCGGTAGGAATGGGATGTTGGACAATCTCGGAACTGCGATCAGTGGTACCAGCCAGGGTGGACCCTTGCCATGGCAAAAAGAACACGACACGTCCATCAGACGTTGCAGGGTCGAGCAGACCCATGTCCTTAGGGCAGTACCACCCAGGCAGAACAATGTGTACACCGGATGAGCCGATGGCAATAGATTTGGCCTCAGGGTCGTCCATCTTGCGCAACGCATCGGTGAAGGGACCCGTGGCATTAACCACGCACTTAGAGTGGATCTGGAACTTCTTGGGCTCGGGGTCCGTGGACTCCCTGTCTACAGCCTCCACACCGCAGATTTTGTTGTCCTTGTCCTTAAGTAGGCCAACAACCTCAACGTGGTTCAGAACGTCAGCTCCGTGATCGATGGCAGACACAGCAAGGGTAGCATTGGTGCGCGAGTCGTTGTGTGAACCATCGTAGTACACCACGGCGCCCTTGAGCTCCGAGTCGTTAAGCATTGGGAACAGCTGCAGCGCCTGGGTGCGCGACAGTATATACGAGGACTCGAGGTTAGCCTTGCCCGCAAGCATGTCGTAGCACTTGACACCGGCCCAGTAGTAGGGCAGCTGCCACCACTTGTACAGCGGAATCATGATAGGTAATGGGAAGGCAAGAAAGGGCGCGAGATCGAGGAAACGGCTACGCTCAGCGAGTGCCTCCTTCACCAGCAGGTACTGGCCAAAGTCTGCTTGCCAAACTGCCTTTTCGAGGTAGCGAACACCGCCGTGGACAAGTTTTGTGGAGCGCGAGGACGTAGCGGATCCAAAGTCGTCGCGTTCGACCAGAGCGGCCTGCAGGCCGCGGGTGGCTGCGTCGAAGACCACACCCGTACCCGTGGCACCTCCACCGACCACAAGAATGTCGTAGACCTTGCTGGAAGCCATGTCCTCAAGCATTTGCTGGCGGGACTTGGGTAACGGCGTAGGCTCTGGGACCCAGCTCTGATGGGGGACATTGTAGCGATGGTCCGAGCGTCGGTCATCGTAAATCAGGTACGTGGCCACGATACCACCGACCACACCGGTCGGTATGGCCAGTCTTTTCAGTGTGCGCAGCATACCGATGTCACTATGCTATGTTAAGCTGCCAAAGATCTGAGTCTTTCACTGCAGGATTATTACTGTGCATAGCCCCAGCCCTGTCTCAAGGGTCTAGCTGCGATAGTAGCTCTAATAACCGCTCTGACATTGGCACGTTGGCAACTGGGGCGTTTCACCGGAGACCTCGCGGGTCTCCAAAGTGGGCGGGTAGTTTTGCACGACGACGCTTAAAAAATTTCGCAGCGGTTAGGGCACAAGCTGCCCCGGACTGCGACAAAGCTTGCGGCTGTCGCGATAGAGGGGCTGCCTCGGCAATGCCATCCATATTACCCATATTCTCGCCTGGCACTAGGGTAATAGCACATAGCACTTGAAGCGATAGCCAGTAATCTGCAGGTGGCCCTGCAGGTTGCGCTGGAGCGTGCATGAGATGACAGGGTCAACAACTGGGCGCGCAACGGCGTGCACCGCCTTATCCACGCTCCTGCACTAGCACGGACCCCACCGCGCCGGCCAGAGTTGCCAGGTATTGCTTGTCATAAAGGGAACCCCCCAATGAGCGGCCGAATTGACGCAGCGCTCGCTTGGTGGCGTCCGCAGTGGCCATATTGCAACACAGGTCGAGCTGGCCTGCGGCACCCGCGGCAACGCGCACGGCCGCTGTCCCTACGTCATCACGGAACGTACCATCGCGCAGCGTTACGCGGACTAGGGACGTGGCAAGCAAGTGTGGCCCTCCGTCCGCAGTGATCTGCTCGATGCTCTGCTCGCGCACGCTCGCGCGCCAGCCACCATCACCAAATGTCTCGTTGGCAAGCCCACGCGCTACGTGTCCCTCGATAAAGTGTTGCTGGCACCCGTGCAGGTCGCGGGTCCGGATGTACTCGGGGCCGAGGTGGCGGTCCAGCTCACCGGCTATGCGCAAGCGTTGCGAGTCCGTGAACTGCCCGGCCATTAGTGTTGGTACCACTCGGTTACACTGTCGCTCGCGACCCGCAAACACGAACGCAAAGTTGGCTCAGGCGATCTGATAAGCTGGGCATCGGGCAGAACATGTGCTTTTTCACCTGCACATTGCGCTGCCGGGGTTGCTTCTCACCAGAAGGACGCGAAGGATGAGGTGGATTCTGCCAAATCTGACGAAGGTGGTGTTCAATATGGCCCATATTGGCTGAACTCCCTCGACCTCCGTGTGACCACTGCAGGCTACTAGGGACCTATCAACGCACTAAACTATGTGCACTCTAAACTAACTTGTTGCTTGGCTCTGTCCTGGATAACCACCCATATGACATTGGCGAGCAGTTCGGGTTCGACTGATGCAGAGGACGTCAGTTGAAGTGGAGGCAAGAATTGGCTGTAGGTCTATTGAAAAAGCTCAATCAATCACCCGGACCAATACACTGCATACTCTATAAAAGTATGAGGTTCAACCAGAAGGTTAACGGTGCATTCATGACCTCTTAACTCTCGCACACCCCAAAATTTAGGTCTGCAACGCGGAGTCTAATGGTCATGCTTCATTTTCGTTGATCTATCCCCAGAGTAGAACCATTTGCTGTTCTTGTAACTTTTCTTTAGCAGTTCATAACATCCTCCAAAGGACCGTGAGATCAGCATCTTTTTGCGCGTCTCTAAATAATACGCCTGAGGTGGCCACCGAGAACACAGGAACAGGTCACTCCGCAATTTGGAGATGCATAATGTCCAACTGGTCCTGATCTTCTGGCCGAGGACCGAAACAAACAATGTCGTTCGTTGTGGGTGTCGTTCTCTCGCCATACACACTAAACATGCCAAATAGGCGTCACCCCAACCGATAAAATGTCCCCAGTCATTCATCTTTTGGAACTCGTCGGGGCCCCGGAATGGGTACGACTGCTACCACACCCCGGCGTCGAAAAGGCACTATCAGCGTAGTACCCGAAAACGGTGTGAAAAGGTCTTTTCTGTGAACGGGGACCTGCAATGTATGAACTACCGGTGACTCCGACGACATTGGTGGATTTGTGGGCAGCAGGATGACCCTCAGGCCCCCAGGCACTGGCAAACTTGAACTGGTGATAATAATGTCCAACTCTCTTCGAGGGCACAAAGGGCCCGATCAATCAAGCACACTGCAGTTTTACTCCTTCCGGCGTACCACAAGATTCCCCGTTAGCACTGGCTCTAGCATAATAGGGACAAAGGGAAAGGTATAATGAATGTGGATAATAACTAACTTAACTTGATCTCATATGAGAAGGGCTCAGAAAGGCTCAGAAAGGCTCATAATGCTACACTACAGGGGGTTCCTGCTCCGAGGATGATGCGTACCAGGACTCGGACTCGGAACGCGATGCAAGGAGGAAGCGGACTCGGACTCGGACTCAGAGTGTAATGCAATCCAGGTTCAGAGACTGTGGAAGCAGGTCGCCGACACGTGTTGACCAGCTTGAGGTCACTACAAACCACAGTGGCTTGGCGGCGGCCAGAATATGGACCGGACAGTGCTCAGTTTCAGGCCAACCTAGACGCATAGTATCTCGATGGAGCCGACAATGCGACGCGGATGAAGCAGACGAAGAACTAGACAGAGGGCGATGCGAGTCGGAAGCAGATCTGGAACTAGGGCTCAGCTTCATTAGACCGTACTCGAATTACCTTGAACGACAGTCACTGGGTCAATGTACAGAGATCGTGGAAGCAGATCGCCAGCTCGCGACAAGCTTGAGGTTACTACAAACCACAGTGGCTCGGTGTTGGCAAGAATGTGGCCGGAGAGTGCACTGCCGCAAGCACCCTAGGCGCATAGTACAACCAGATGTGAAGCGAGTCTGGGATCATGTATCCTCACCGGGTGCAGAGGCAGCGTGCCAGCTCTCGTGGCTTGAACTCCGCTTCGCCTATCTGCAAAGCCGCAAATGGTCCCTAGAGAGACCTTCCACCTGACCAGGCCAGGTGCGAAGCGACTTGAGGACTCGGTGTCCTCACCGGCTGCAGTGCCCAGCACTGCAAACACGCCAGAGATAGTATCCCTTGTACTCTCAGGAGAGCCTCCCACATCTGTAATACCACGCGCCTCGTCGGTGCCTGTCAACAGAGCGGCCGTGCCGACTCATAATCCTCCAACGTTAAGAGCCAGATCACGCCAGGCTATGTCGTGCACGGTTGTGGGAGCCATACCAGTACGTAGTAGCCTAAAACTCAGATGGGCGGTACCAAATTGCTAAATTCAAAGGCACCATTGGGATCAAATGTATCTCCATGGGCGATCTATTAGCTGTTCGCTTCGGCTGGGTTGGACACGTACGAGATGTAAGATTTGGGTAGACCTTGGAGACGTACGAGACAAAACAGTTGGGTATATGGGCAGGTACAGCCTGGGTCGAGAGCCGGGGTAGAAATAAAAGCTGCGAAACATAGGAATTGAGAGAGATAGTGTCAGATGTGGGAGCTGAGGTAGGCGTAGCAGAAGACGTAGCCAGAGGAGGGGGTAGACGAGGGAGCTGAGTTCGACGTAGCAGAAGACGTAGCCAGAGCAGGGGTAGGCATGGGGGCTGTGAAGGCGTACTAGTTGGCTAAGAGCTGTGCTACATGTGGAAGCTGCAGTTCAACTAGCATTCTACATTATAATGCTTTCGGGTTGACCTTAATAGCCTACCAACGTCGGGATAATACATTACGATGCTCCTAAAGTGCAATTAGCTACTCTACTAGTACGACCGGCCAAACAAGGTCCATGCTTTGGCGGCGTTCGAGCACCCAACACACTGGGTACCCTCTGGCAGCTCCGGCTGCTCGAAAGGTGTGCACAGCGACTTGGCGCCCATGGACGGGGCACGCTCATCCTCTTGCTCCTCGGCTGTCTGACGTGCGGTGGCATCTTTGATGCCGTCCTCGCATGCCTCCTCACCACAGAAGGGAGACAATAGCACGTTGCGCTTGTTCAGCAAGGATCCCATTTCGTTGAGGTCAGTGACCTTGATGATGTGGTCGTCAAACTCCTGCTTCGCTTTCTTGTACATGTCGCGCTGCATCTGTTCCAGGATCCTGCCGTAGGTCGAGTCAAGTTGAGCAAGCAGCACGGGGGTCTTGCTACCATCGTCGCGTCTCACAACAACACACTGACCCTTTTCAAGGTCCTTGGGACCCAGTTCGATGCGCGTGCACACACCTCTAAGTTCGGCATCGGCAAACTTCCATCCAGGCGAATATTGGTCTCTATAGTCGCCGCTCACTGTGAAACCGGCCTTGTTTAGCTCGGCTTCAATTTTCTTGCAGGCATTGATGACCTCTTTTTTCTTCTCAGGGGCAGTTTTCGCGGTAAGACCGCAAGGAATTACGACACCTTGCTGTTGGGCTGCACGGGGAGGAATTACGAGGCCCTTGTTGTCTGAATGCACCATCACCATAACACCAATGGTACGAGTGGAAAGACCCCAAGAGTTCTGCCAAACATGGAGCTTGGGCTTGTCTGCACTGTCTGGTGGCGCATCAGGATCCTCAACAGTAATATTGAACATCTTGCTAAAGTTCTGTCCCAAGCAGTGCGACGTTCCAGCCTGGATACCGCGGCCAGTGGTAGGGATGTAGCCCTCGATTGAAGTAGAGAACAACGATCCAGCAAACTTTTCTTTGCTTGTTTTTTTGCCCTTGATGACGGGGACAGCCAGAATTTCCGTGTAGACGTCAGAATACCAATCCAAGATCTGTATAACCTCTTCCTCCGATGCCTCGCGCCCTAGGTGGGCCGTGTGGCCCTCTTGCCACAGAAACTCACGCGTACGCAAAAATGGCTGCGGATGCTTGAACTCCCATCTAACTACCGAGTTCCACTGGTTGAGGCGGAGTGGCAGGTCGCGGTGGGAGCGTATCCACTTGGCGTAGTAGGGGTACATGACAGTCTCGGAGGTGGGGCGGATAGCGATGGGTTCCTCCAGCTCAGTCGAGCCAGCACGGGTCACCCACGCAACCTCAGGAGCAAAGCCCTCGATGTGGTCCTTCTCACGCTCCAGAACGCGCGACGAGACGAACATGGGGAAGTATGCGTTCTGCACGCCTAGCGTCTTGATCCGCGAGTCAAAAAAGGTCTGGATCTTCTCCCAGATTGAGTACGATGCCGGGCGCATAATGTAACACCCACTGACATCGTAGTAGTCCAGCATCTCGCCCTTCGTTAGGACCTGCTGATACCAGCTCGGAAAGTCCTCGGCTTTGCCACAGGTGATGCCGATGAGCTTTTTCGTCTCTTCCGGTGCCATCGAAGGTTAGTCAGATCTGTGAAGCAGGTTGACTTTTTACCACCCAAATGCCTGTTCCTTCGGATTATGTCACCGCAGCGATAAGGTCTGGTGGAGGCTTAAACTTTGAGCTTGTCGCGTGACACCGTTGCTAGGTCTTTCTTTCTCATAGGGTTTTGGACGTAGTCGTCGCTAGTCCAATTGATCTTGACTCTCCCTGTAGCAGCCCTACAACTTCCTTGCAGGTCGCGCGTCATGATGCAGTAGGTTAAATGAAGTTAAACTCCTTGTGCAGTCATGTTCTGCACGGCTACCTCGTCAGCCGATGTGGCATATTGCCAACCCACAACCCGAGCGACACAATGTTGAAGCTAGAAAACCCAATCCAGGAAATCGCTGGATTGGTTAGACATGAAAGATGTTAGCCCGAACTCTCAGAATTATCAAGCAGGTGGTGCTGACGTTAAGGCACGCCGCGTTCTCTCTGCGTACATCAGAGACCCGTAATTTCGGGACCGGAAGATTAAGTCAGCAATGTGGAGCTGATTCTTCACTTCCCTCCGGCTAGTCGAAACTCTGCGCGTCCGTACTGGTGTAGGCATTACTAGTAGCAGGCAACCAGAGTAATATGAGTGGTGCGCCGTTTCCGTACTCCAGCGCTCCGCTGCGGACCGTCAAGGAGGTGCAGTTCGGGCTGCTAAGCCCGGACGAAGTCAAGGCCATTTCTGTGGCAAAAATCGAGTATCCCGAGACTATGGACGAAACGAAAATGCGTCCGAGGATCGGGGGGCTCAACGACCCCCGGCTAGGGTCTATTGACCGTAACTACAAGTGTCAGACCTGTGGTGAGGGCATGGCTGATTGCCCCGGCCACTTTGGTCACATTGAACTTGCCAAGCCCGTCTTTCACATTGGATATATAGGAAAAATCAAAAAAATATTGGAGACAATCTGTGTTCACTGTGGAAAGGTCAAGTTGGACGAGAGCAACCCGCTGTTCGCACAGGCGATCAAGATTCGCGATCCGAAGCGTCGTTTCAACGCAGTGTGGTCCCTTTGCAAGAGCAAGATGATCTGTGAGGCGGACAGTGTTGACGAGTCCTACCATGCCGGTGATTCAAAGCCTCAGCGCTTCCATGGCGGCTGTGGTAACGCCCAGCCCACGATCCGCAAGGATGGGCTCAGACTGGTTGGAACCTGGAAGCGCGACAAGAATGCTGATGTTGACCAACCTGAGCGGAGATATCTGAGCACAACGGAAATTCTCAACGTGTTCAAGCACATCCCCGACCAGGACGTGATAAACATGGGCCTAAACACGGACTACGCACGGCCAGAGTGGCTCGTCATCACGGTTCTGCCGGTTCCCCCTCCCCCAGTTCGCCCAAGCATCGCCATCAATGACTCTGCTCGGGGTGAGGATGACCTCACCTACAAGCTGGCCGATATCTTGAAAGCCAATGCCAATGTGCAACGTTGTGATCAGGAGGGTGCACCTGCGCATGTTTTGACAGAATTCGAAATGCTGCTTCAGTACCATGTGGCGACCTATATGGATAACAACATTGCGGGACAACCCCAGGCACTGCAGAAGTCCGGTCGCCCGGTCAAGTCAATTCGCGCTCGTCTGAAGGGTAAGGAGGGTCGTCTGCGTGGCAACCTTATGGGTAAACGTGTCAATTTTTCTGCTCGTACAGTCATTACCGGTGATCCGAACATTGAGCTGGATGAAGTTGGTGTCCCCATTTCTATTGCACGAACACTGACTTATCCAGAGACAGTGACGCCATACAACATCCACCGCCTCACAAAGCTTGTCAGGAATGGGCCCAATGAGCATCCGGGTGCGAAATACATAATCCGGGACACCGGTGAGCGCATTGACCTACGGTATCACAAAAGAGTGGGCGACATAGCCCTTCAATATGGGTGGAAGGTTGAACGTCATTTGATGGATGGTGACCCTGTCTTGTTCAACCGACAGCCCTCTTTGCATAAAATGTCTATGATGGCGCATAGAGTCAAGGTTATGCCATACTCTACTTTCCGGCTTAATTTGTCTGTCACTGCACCATACAATGCCGACTTCGACGGTGATGAGATGAATTTGCATGTACCCCAATCTGAAGAAAGCAGAGCAGAGTTGAGCCAGCTCTGCGCTGTTCCACTACAGATAGTTTCCCCCCAAAGCAATAAACCGGTGATGGGAATCGTGCAGGACACACTTTGTGGAATTCGCAAGCTTACTGTGCGGGACACTTTCATCGGTTATGACGAGGTCATGAAAATCTTGTATTGGGTGCCCAACTGGGACGGTATCGTTCCACCGCCTGCGATACTCAAGCCCAAACCTCTCTGGACCGGTAAGCAGATGGTTAGCCTTACAATTCCGGCTGGTATCTTTGTACAGCGATTCGATGACAATAACCCCATTACAAGTCCCAAGGACGACGGTCTACTAGTTTATAAGGGAGAAGTCATGTATGGAGTCGTGGACAAGAAAGCGGTAGGTGCAACTGCTGGTGGTCTGATCCATACAATCTTCCGAGAAAAGGGTCCCTATGCCTGTTCCCAATTCGTTAGCAACGTTCAACGCGTAGTCAATTTTTGGCTTTTGCATAATGGATTCAGTATTGGTATTGGTGATACAATCGCAGATACAGACACCATGCGGAACATTACTCAGACTATCGCAGATGCCAAATCAAAAGTCCAAACTATCATTCAGGACGCACAAAACAACAAGCTTGCGCCTGAGCCTGGTATGACCTTGCGCGAGTCATTTGAGCACAGCGTGTCTGGTGTTTTGAACAATGCTCGCGACACAGCAGGTCGGTCTGCTGAGATGTCCCTGAAAGACGATAACAATGTTAAGCAAATGGTTGTTGCTGGGTCTAAGGGGTCGTTCATTAATATCTCGCAGATGTCAGCATGTGTCGGTCAGCAAATGGTGGAAGGAAAGCGTATTCCGTTTGGCTTCATTGACCGAAGTTTGCCACACTTTACTAAAGATGATTATAGCCCTGAGTCCAAAGGTTTCATCGAGAATTCGTATCTTCGTGGATTGACACCGCAAGAGTTCTTTTTCCACGCCATGGCTGGTAGAGAGGGTTTAATTGATACTGCAGTGAAAACCGCAGAAACCGGTTACATCCAGAGACGGCTCGTCAAAGCTCTTGAAGATATAATGGTTCAGTACGATGGCACCGCGCGGAACTCGCTGGGTGACGTCATTCAGTTCATTTACGGCGAAGATGGTCTTGACGGAACTCAGGTGGAGAAACAGACTGTTGACACTATTCCAGGTACGGATGAAGCTTTCCGTAAACGCTACCGTGTCGACGTCATGGCAGATGATTATAAGCCTATTCTGATTGAAAGCGGCTCTGACATTATCGGTGACCTCGGCGTGCAAAAACTGCTGGACGAGGAATTTGAACAGCTTGAAAGGGATCGCAAGACTCTGCATACGTTTGTTTTTCCTGACGGCGAGCACAATTGGCCTCTTCCTGTCAATATTAGGCGTGTTGTCCAAAACGCTCAGCAGATCTTCAACGTTGACCAGAATAAAGTCAGTGACTTGACAGTCTCGGATATCGTTGAAGGTGTCAAGGAGCTTTGCGGAAAGTTACCTGTTGTACGTGGTGAGGGCCAAGTTCTTGAAGAGGCGCAAGAAAATGCTACGTTTTTGTTCCAGTGTCTTGTTCGGTCCCGGCTTGCTACGCTGAGAATCACCAATGAGTACCGTCTAAACAAAGTGGCATTCAAGTGGGTTCTTGGCGAAGTGGAAAGCCAGTTTGCTCGCTCGCTCGCCAACCCCGGTGAAATGGTTGGTGTAGTCGCAGCCCAAAGTATCGGTGAGCCCGCGACCCAGATGACGTTGAACACTTTCCATTATGCAGGTGTGTCTTCCAAGAACGTGACACTCGGTGTACCACGGTTGAAGGAAATTCTTAACGTTGCAAAGAATATAAAGACCCCTGCTCTGACTGTCTATCTTGAGCCAGATGTTAGAAATGATATTGAAAAGGCCAAGGTTGTGCAGTCGGCGATCGAGCATACGTCGTTAAAAAATATCACTGCAGCCACCGAGATCTATTATGATCCCGATGCTAAATCTACAGTGATTGAGGAGGATCTCGACACGGTTGAGGCATACTTTTCGATTCCTGACGAACAGGTTGAGGCTACTTTGGATATGCAGTCGCCTTGGTTACTGCGTCTGGAGCTTGACAGGCCAAAGATGCTCGACAAGCAGCTGACAATGAGCCAAGTTGCGGAAAAGATCAATGCGGCATTTGGCGGTGACCTCTTCGTGATGTGGAGCGAAGATAATGCTGACAAGCTGATTATCCGCTGCCGCGTCATTAGAGATCCGAAGACGCTGGATGAAGATCCTGACTTAGAAGAAGACCAGATGGTCAAAAGTATTGAAAACCATATGCTCGAGTCGATCACACTTCGGGGAATTCCTGCAATCTCCCGTGTGTTTATGATGGAGCACAGGGGCCATATTGCGGACCCTGTCACCGGTGAAATTACACAAAAGATGGAGTGGGTGCTAGAGACGGACGGAATAGCACTCGCTGATGTCATGTCTGTGGATGGCGTGGATCCTTACCGAACTTACTCGAACTCATTTGTCGAGATTCTTGGTGTCCTCGGTATTGAGGCTACACGGGCTGCATTGTACCGTGAAATCCACAACGTCCTCAAGTTTGACGGTTCGTATGTTAACTATAGACATATGGCTCTTCTTGTGGATGTTATGACCTCTCGGGGTCATCTAATGGCTATTACGCGTCATGGTATCAATCGTGCCGACACAGGTGCGTTGATGAGAGCCACGTTTGAAGAGACTGTCGAAATCTTGTTGGAGGCTGCAGCTGGTGCCGAGCTCGACGACTGTAGGGGTGTGTCTGAAAATATCATGCTGGGACAAATGGCCCCTCTCGGTACAGGTGCTTTTGATCTCACGGTCGATGACAAGTCCTTGAGTGCGCTCCCGATGTCCATGGCAGCTATGCCAGCGGCTGGTGATGCTCAGATTCCAGGGGCTGCTTTGACAGAAGATGGCTCGGCCACACCTTATGATCGCATGTCGCCTATATCGGATGCATTTGGTGGTGTTGATATGGGTGCCTCGTTTTCGCCACTAGCACAGGCTAGTATGGGTGATAACCGTGGTGGGTTTACAGAGTATGGAGGCGGTTTCCAGAGCCCGTTCACTGGGGGAGGAACATCCCCTGGGTTCGCGCCTACTTCTCCTTTTAGTTCGTTTGGCGCCACGTCGCCAGCTTATGGTGGAGGAACTTCGCCTTCTTTCTCGCCAAACCCACATGGATACAGTCCAAGCAGCCCAGCGTACAGCCCTACGAGCCCTGGCTATAACCCTACCAGTCCGAGCTACAGCCCGACAAGTCCCAGTTATAGCCCGACAAGCCCGAGCTACAGCCCGACGAGTCCCAGTTATAGCCCGACAAGCCCGAGCTACAGCCCGACAAGTCCCAGTTATAGCCCGACAAGCCCGAGCTACAGCCCAACTAGCCCAAGCTACAGCCCAACTAGCCCAAGCTACAGCCCAACTAGCCCGAGCTACAGTCCAACAAGCCCAAGCTACAGCCCCACAAGTCCAAGCTACAGCCCGACAAGTCCAAGCTATAGCCCCACGAGCCCAAGCTACAGCCCCACGAGCCCAAGCTACAGCCCGACGAGCCCGAGCTACAGTCCTACTAGCCCCAGCTATAGCCCAACGAGCCCGAGCTACAGCCCGACATCTCCGCAATATTCCCCTCATTCTCCTGGGTACTCCCCTAAAGACAACTGAAAAGATGTATTGAGGTGGTGATTGGCTTGAGGTGGGCAGTCAGAACGTTTGTCACGAACCAAAACCACATTTACCGTGAAACATGTAATAAAAATATTTACTCTTCATTTTTCTAATGCAATCTGATGAAGTGCTCATTTTGTGGGTGGAACGAACGTATGACTGGGGTTTGAGATACTTGAATTCTAGTTATAATATCTGTGGGTTTGTATGCTAATGCTTGTGCTTATTAGCATGCTCGTGATGCTTCACCTTCGAGTTCAGCTGTGTGATCGCCTTGTTGAGCTTCGAGACATCCACTTTGTTCTTGGAAGCCAACACAGAAAACCTGGTGAGGCTCTTCGTATAAGAACTGACAGCTGGGGCCATGGTACCATCAATGGCACCTCCCGCCATATTGGATAGCAGCACTTCAGCACCATTGGTCAGTGATTGGGCAAAAGGACCCAAAAGCTGGTTGCCAACTTCCTCGGAAGCGCCTCCAGTAAGAGGTGCGAGAGCTTCTGAAACCGTCGCAATCCCATTGTCAATCTGAGAATCAGCGCCAGTTATGTATGCGGTCATCACATCGGCAGACGCATGGCCGTCATGACTTTTCAACTGGTGGTTAAGAGTGTCCATTACCTGGCGAGAGTTAGTTACAGAGCCTTTGGCGCCATCAGCGAAGGCATTTCCGGAGGCACAGAGCCCATGGACGAAGAGAGTAGAGAGTAGGAAGAAAGATGAAAGGAAATTCATTGGTGTGTAGATTCTATGCTCAACTTGGGGTACCTTTATAGTCTCCGGACGAATTAAGCTAAATTAATTAATTACTTAAACTTTCGGCGATAAAGGCATATTTCAAGTAGTGCTGGCCTGCCATCAGCTCTGTGGGTAAATGAGTATACTCCCCAGTAGGATATATTTCCTAATGGCACATCTAGCTCGTTCTCGCACCAGAGAAGTCACCCAGTTGGGAACCTAAGTCCAAGTGTCGGCTGACGAATTAAAAGGTTCAAGGAACAACGACCGCCTTAGCCACTGCTCATGGCACGCTGCACGGCAAGGCATTTGAAATATGGAGCAAGTCTTTATTTACAACCCTAGATATGGTACATCCGATGACATCAAACAGCAACTGGTGTTCTCTTATGGCGCTAACGCCCTGGAAGAAGCGCTGAGGCAGATAGGTGTCGCGCAGGGAATTATCGAGGTTAACTCATCGTTTGATAAAGGCAGCACTGCTACGTCGGTACAGACTAGGGAAAATATGATGCTCATCAAAAAGTTAGAAGACGATCAGGATGGTGACTGGCGTAACGGCTTCTGGGCCTTGATTGTTGTCAAGCTGTCAACCGCACAATGGGATCCCGCGAGCCTGAGTTACGCGCTTGTAAACTGTTACGATCAATGGGTTTTATTTAATGGTGCACTTGCAGACTCGACAAAAACCGGCCAACAAAAAGGACGCCTAGAATCTTGGTGGAGTAGATTCTGTCGGCGATGGGAGGCCTACTGCTCACCCTCCGTACCCCTCCGTGAACCTTTTTTGCATCTAGCACCGGGTACTTTGGATCCGAAGATGGCCCAGCTTATTGAACGCGTGAAAAGCGACCATGCTTTGCTGGATCTCTTGGTTATGGAAACCGCAGACTATTCTTACCTTTGGATGGGGAACTCTGTTGAAGTGCCTGTCAGCGCTAAGAGCGCAGTTCAGAACTGGCTTTATGGAAAATCGTCTTTGAAGCCGGTGGACGACATAGAGGGGATCTCTGATTCTAATGATACACACTTGAGCTCGGGGTGGCAGCCCCACCCTCATCCTTTGGACGCAGAGCCCCAGGAAACACTTGAGCCTGAAAACTCGATAGGAATTTCCGGATATACAACGCACTACCTGCGAAAGTTTCAACCCGTTCTACCGTCGATTATTCGGCCGCTCTCGTTTCCAGTCAGGTCCGTGACCAGTAGAATACAGTTTCCTTACTGGAATAGCCCGGCTGCGCACCCCCCACTTGATATCGGCACAAGGCCCCAAGATACACACCAACGTAAGGATGCAAATGTGGAGACTGAGCAACCCGTGTTCGTAGGTAGTCGGAAAACCAAAATGTTGCTGTGGGAAAACTCAGGACTAGTTTTCATTATATTTGCAGATGCAGACTCAACAAATGTACTGCTGTGTGAACTGGAAGGAAGCCTAGGTGAACTCTCAAAGCACATCAACGGGTTCAGTTTTGCGTTCTTCGCCTATGTGCCTTTCTTCTTCGCTGTTGTGGACCATGAGCGCAAGACTGTCTGCTCCAATTATTCAACAAAATCTTCGAAACTATCAAAGAAAGACCAGAGTATGCTTTCCACGGTAGCACGTGCCGCTGCGGGCGGTCGCATGTGCGGTTCACTATCGACACTGAGGACCTCTAAAAGCTGGCTTGTTTCTAGTGAGAAGTTGGGTCCAGGTGTCTTTGCTGTTTTCTGGAAAAAGTGGCACCAAAAGGGGAATCAGTGCCTGCTTGGTAATTTTGAAAAGGATACAAGAAGCTGGCTTGATAATTTTGAGAGGATCACCTCGAGCTCTGCACGAGATGGTGATCTTTGAAAGCCATCCATGCCTACTTGTAGTGACACTAGTTATTTATCTCGTCTATATAAGCACTGTTACTCCCCTAAAAATCCTGGGTCGTGTTTACGTAGTATGGGCTCTGCGGCCTTTATATCTTCCTTGTGAAGTTCACGTGCCAAAGTGATACAAGCTCTTTTGACAGTGGGTTTGAACATGATGAGGAACTTGATCGCTCTGAACCCAAGAATAGAGCGCTCCGGATCTAAACAGAGACTCTTGAGCCGGTGTATGGCGGCTTCGTCCAGCTCTGGAAGATCAGACAGAAGTCTCAGAAACATTTTTGAGTCATTAACGTCAAGTAGGGGAACCATCTGATCCAATATTTTCCCCAAGAGCCCAAAGTAATGTTGACTTACAGTCCCGGTCTTTAGTGAGAAGACATGTTCAGCATACCATTCTTCTGATAGCCATAGTACTATAGTATCAAGCTCAGCACGAAAGTCTTGCATGACGAGGTCGTAGAGTGATGACCGAATGGTGACAGCTAGTGGACTCCCAGAAGGAACACCGCGTGTGGCCAGGCGGGAAACGAGGAACACCCAGGACTCCTTGTTCCAGTTTGGTATTATCGCTCGCTTCAACCCTTCGCCTGTATGGGCGTCTTTCCTGTCTTCTCCTGGGGTATCCTTGATGCGCTCGATCATATTCTTTGCCTGCATACTGTAGTCACCACGGACAGCCGGGTCCAGGCTAAGTGTAGTGGGTTTCGATTCTATTTTGGCGTCTTCGGGACTAAGTTCGCTCACGACTGCCTCCATGTCGGGCTCATCCTTTACATCGAGGGGGGCTGCAGCTCCAGTTGCAGGTGAATCTTCTCTATCCTCGTTGTCTTGTTCTTGTGCACTGGGCACCTCTATACGCACGTTTTTGTTCCTTTTTCCGATTATTGATATGCAATTATTGATGAGAGTTCCATTGGCTCTCTTCAGGCCTGATATGACCACATTCACAGCGATGTCGGCTGGCAAGTCGGTGGCATTGAACTTGGCCAAGGAGTTCGACGCATCTACTAGACTATAAAGCTCCCAGTATGGCCTGTTTCCTGTAGGTAGTGTGCTTGAACTCTGGACTGGCATGTCTGAGTTGGACAGCTTCACTTTCTTCGACGCAGATGTGTCCTCTACCTCGGCTGCTCTTTTTTTGAGACTTGTACTCGCTCTGAAGTCGTGGAGTTTAGCAAGGTAGTGCTGTATCGCACCTTTGGACTGTGGGAACTGGTTGGTTTGGACGACCCATCGCAATCCTAGCTGCAATTCTTTCTCTAGGTAGCGTAAAACAAGATCTAGCGAGTCGTAGTCGTAGTCCAGCTGCTTTCTAGCAATATCGCAGGATAGTATCGTTTGCAGAGTTTTGGCGCCGAGATTTGGCCGGCTGCGCAGTAATGGTAGTAAAGAATTTACCGTGGCGCAAAATTGTATCACCTCCAGCTGCGGAGAGGTCAGCGTTGAAAGTAGCCGGTCCATGAGTCCCTGGCTTTCGGCGCTTAACATAACCTGGTCGATAAATGGATGGCCTGGGGGGACGTTTGATAGGGATGTGCCGTTCGGATCTAGGGCCGGCGCTTTGCTTTGCACGAGCACCAGTACTTGGGCAAATTTTATACAGGCTGCTTGAACACCGTGGTGTGTGGTATCCTCCCATACCTGGAGAGCTCTCAGCTTGAGTGCCCCGACCGTATTCCAGAGTGCAGCGTCGCCTCGCCCTATACAGACGCTTTTGAATAATATGGGGTATATGATAGCAAGGCAAGTCACGCCGTATTTTAGGACGACGGGGTCTGTATCGTGGAGGAACGTCGTAAGTGCATTGAGCGTTTTCGTGGCTAGATCATCTTTGGCCTTGGACGAAAGGTCACGCGAAGCAAATGCGTCTATCAAAAAAGCTGCGCACCAGCGACGTAGTTCGGCCTCGGGTCGATCTGCAATCTGAAGTAGGCCCTCTATTACCTGCGGGTAGAGGCTGGGATCTTTCTCTACCAGCTGTTTAGCACCGCTCAACTGCGCCAACGACATGGTCTGTTGGAGACGGGGTCGGTATGTGGTAATCCTTACTGTAAGCAAAGTAGTTGTGTGGTATTATTTGGGTCAAAAGACCTCAATCTAGTACTCGGCATTGCTATTTACTTTTATGTCTCCTATGCTTCGCTACTTTCTCGGTAACTTCCCACTCAGTCCTTCTGGGTCCAATATATATTTGTTTTTATTGCTTCACCTACACACACCAATTAACATTCATAGCTCACACTAGGGAACCGGAGGGAAGACCAATACAAGATTACAGTTTAGCAGAGCCATACAGTGCTAGCATCAACAGGAACAAGAAAGACCAATAAAACTAGAAAGCTATATTGTACCGGGCGCTAACCAGCAGCGAACTGGACTACATGTAGATCAAGTAAATGCTGCACTGACATAATTGCATCGCGGCAGTCAGCGTATTTGAATAGATACAGGAATCTCAAGGCAGGTTACGACACCGCTAAAGGGCAAGTGTAGCACGCGACGCGCTCGCGATAGATGCCGCAATGGACAGAGGGAAAACCGGACTCCCCGGGTCTCTTGGAAACATGGGAGAAGCTGCGTGGCGCGCGCGGAGGACGGGTCACGGAACTTGATTGTATCTTGGCAGCCAAGGCTCTAGCATCGTCTTACTGCGAGAGACCCGACGTGGCTGCTAACCTCCTCGAGCATGTTGGCAACAGCGACTCCGATGCATTGAGCCGGAAGATACACGGCAGGCCCGTAGGTGACGCGATTCTCGAGCAAATTTTGGGATTATCCGAAGCACAGAACTTGCGGCACAGTCTAGTAATCTTTTTTCGGGCAGCCCAACAGACCCCGGTACAGGAACCGGATCTCAACACGTATATCGACAAAGTTTTCTTAAACATGTCACAGCCAGGAAACCCAATGGTAAATGCCGAACTGCAGGCACTATTCACGGTCCCTCTTACGCGCTGGCAACTGGGAACTGCGTGCCGGCTGACCCACCTTGAGCAATTGAACGTCGAAACAGCACTCGCAGGCCTCCACAAAGGAGAAATGTGGATCGACGTTTGTGTAGATTGGATCGAAACCGCAGATTATTCCCGAATCGATGACAGATGCCAAGCCTACCTGATTTTGAAGCTCGTCGATTCTATAGCATCCAATCGGCTTTTCCTAGCTCGACAACGGCTAATCAAGCTGAGACTCGCGAATATAAACTTCAATGGGTGCTCGCTAACAGAAGCTGTTCTGTCGATGGCAATAAAGGTACTTGGAGCCGCTGAAACCGAGGAAGCACTGCAAATATCACCCCAAAGGGCCACCATGGCTTACTGGAAAGACACATCAGAGTACTTGAAACATGAGATTGAAGACCTTGAAGACCAGTTAGGACCGTTATATGAAAATAACCCGGTGTGCCGATCTCAATTGACACCCCCTTATTTCAACGACTATCTAGTCTCACTGCCAAACACGCTCTTGGAGCTGGCTCCACGATTCCAAATATCGTCAGAAACAGACAAAAGGAAAATCCTGACTGCTATTGGCAAGTATCTGAAAGTATTAGTCGACGAAGCCACTGTTAATATTGGAAAGAGGCCTCTGCTAGACGCAAACAGAGACACACTTCCATCAGAGTGGTCATTATTTTTCACCAGTGTGATAGAATGCCAGGAACTTTTAAGCAATACTGACTTGAGAAAGCTGGCTTGTTCTGCACTGGTGCTGTCGCTCAATATATGGGCCCCCAGCTTTCCATTGAACCACGATACTATGTTGGGTTCGTGGTTAATAGGCTGCCTGAAAAGCTCGTCGCGACATCTTAGGCTAATTGCGACACAATCAATAGCCTGCTTTGTGTCTTCCCAAAACTTCGAATCAGAAAAGAGTGCAATGTTCAAGCTTGCTGGCACACTCCACCTTTCCACAACACGCGAGACTTCATTGCATGCACTTGCAGAAGCAGCAATAGTCTCGCAAGGAGAGTATTTGAACTTCCTCCTGCTACGCCTCACTGAGAGTCTTGGGTCAGAGAACCAGAGCCTGGCCACCTTTGCACTTTTCGAGTTTCGACGGATAGCAGAAACCAAGTCACAAAGCACATGGCAGTTGTGTTCCCCATTCTGGTCCACTCTGAGCATCTGTGTCGTTAAGAAGGTAGATTCTGATGCTGCTTTGCTCAACAGGGTTTGTTTCTTGTTAGAGATTTCACCTAACGATTTCCTGATTAGAACTGCTGCCTTCACAGTTCCGTATTTGATCCTAGGGCGCAAAATGGAGATCGTGTCGCTAGTCGCCGCGGCAAAGGCATCCAACATCAAGAAGCTTGCGCTGGAGCTTGTACCTGAAATCCTGGCGGCATTTCTCTGCCAAGATGTTCTTAACCCTCTAGCATTTGCAGAAAAAAGATGGGGCGAGATTGATCGCGGCTTTCGGCTAGTCGACTTCAGTAAGGTTTTGTCGACCCACGGTGTCGAGCTATTTCGAGAAATACTGAAGCTAGCACCGGGTAAAGATGTTGACGACGTACGCGAGGCCCGAATATTGAATGTGCTCTCGCTCATACCGCTGAGACAAGATCAAAGGGACCCGGACACTGGTAAACTGACTGAAGCCTTTTTATACAGGCTTGTCAACCAATTCGCAGACGTGATTAGAAATTTGCGGGGGCGTGCTCCCTACACTGTGAAACTCCAGTGTCTTAAGGGCTTGGAGCTTTTTATGAGATGGTGCGAAACAGACACATCTGCGGTATCAAACCAAATATTCACGCTTCTACAGTCATCTCTCGATCTGAAGCCACTCGAGCTGGTCGCGATGCAGACTTGGCATACTGTGATTGGAAGGTTGGGTCGTAAAGTTACCAGTGTCTTGGATCTCACATTTGCGATCATCAGCCAAAAATGGAGTGTTTTCACACCAGAAAGTAAAAACGTTGCATCGAATATCGTATCAGAACTTTCCTTAAACTCATTAGTGCGGGCCTTCGTTGCACTCCGAGGTAGTTGCAGCCTTCCGACGGCCAATCTGCAGAATGTTGTCGAGAGCATGGAGGGTAAAAAGCTGCCGCTAATAAGATTTTCACAGATTGTTCAAAGAGCGTCCCAGGAAAATGTATTTGTATCACGGCAAACGATGACTGAGCTGATACAATTCCTATCCACGGAACAAGACATTTTCTATAATGCGTCTGGTGATGTTAGATTCTACCATGACGTGGGTCAGGTGCTAAAGTCGCTCATTGTCGTCGGAAATAAGTTCAATACCCCCGAAAGCACGCTAGTGCCTTCCCTTGCCATGAAATGCTTGGGACTCATTGGCGCTTTGGATCCTGCCAGGGTTGACATCAGAGCCAATAACACTGCTCCAGTAGTGGTGGATAATTTTGAGGATGGGTTTGAAAGTATCAAGTTTGTCGGTTATTTTGTTGAAAATTTCTTGCTGAAAGAGCTCGAGGCCTCAACCGATCCCAACTTGCAGATGTTCGTGGCATACGGAATACAGGAGTACTTAAAATTCTGCCGTCTCACCCCTGAATCTCTTGCTGATGGTTCTGCAGAGAGGTGGAGTGAAGTATTCTCCCCGAATGCTATTGACTCACTAACGCCATTCTTGAATACGAAGTATGTGTACCAAGCACCGCTTAGATCAAATGAGGTCTACCCCATCTATAACAAGGAAATCAGCTACACCTCTTGGCTTGCGCGGTTCAGTTACGATATGATGTGCCGTACCAGCGGCAAAAATGCCGAAACGATATTTGGTCTTTGTCGCAAAATAACGCGAGGGAAAGAGCACTTTCAATCAATTTTGAAATTCATCATTCCTTACGCATGCCTCAATGCTGTCTTAGGAGCAAATGATAACCGGGAAGCGTTTATCGCGGAGCTGCGTACGGTTCTGAATGCGCGGTCTAGTGCAGATGATGATGTGAGCTATTTCCACAAGCGCATTTTTTCGATAATTGACTATTTTGTTTTATGGACCCGTGCCAACAGAGAGAGAAAGCAGGTGGTATTGGCAAGTGTTGTCGAGAATAGCCTCTCTCAAATTTCAGCCGATCTGATGGCTATGCGCTCTTTTGAATGTGGTTCTTATCCGCGGGCAATAAGATACTGGGAGCAATCTCTGAGAGATGAAACTGTGCAAAACCCTCTTCACATTTATGAGAACTTCAGGCAGATGTACGCCCGCCTAGGTGACACAGATAATCTTGAAGGGATATCAACAAAGTTTCCAACGATGACAGTAGAGCAGCAGATCCTGCAACATGAAAATACTGGGAACTGGAACTCTGCCATTTCGTGCTACAACGTACTCATGGACGACCTTGGAAAATGGGATCTGAGCCTTACTAGCGATATGCTGAGCTGCTTGAATCAAGCTGGCCGTGATGAGGACGTGATATCCCGTCTTCGTGCCATCGAAGCGAGCCACCCAGCTGCAATAACCTCTAAAATGGCTAGTTTCGGTGTTGAGGCAGCTTGGAAGAAAACTTCATGGGTGCAGTTGAAACACTGGATCAAAGTTGTCCCGGGGCAATCAGAGGACCTGCAAGTGTATTTGGGGCGTATGTTCCTAGCGATTGTCAACCGCGATCACGAGGGCCTCGTTTTAAATCTGCATATTGCCCGTGACCTGGCTGCTAAGAAGATATCGAAGCAGGATGTGACCTCGTTATCCCAGATCAGAGATCTTATGGTTTACCTGCATGGCCTTGCAGATCTAGAAAGCATCTCAAGTCTTATATTTTACGACAATGGCGATCAAATCGATGGCGATATACTCTCGGACGAAATGAACGGACGACTAGACAGGGTTGGGGCGGACTACGAAGCCAAAAGCTTTTTGCTCTCACTGAGGCGCGCGGCCTTCGCCACATTTCCTGCAGAACTGTCCAAAAATGAAATGGGCGTAGCCTCCTTGCTAATGGCGCGTCAAGCTAGGAAAAACGGCGATTGGCCACGCGCACTGCAATCTGTGCTTGATGCCAAGAAGCTCGGGAGCAAGGACGCCCCGCAAGAGCACGCGAAACTGCTTTGGTGCCAGCAAGACCACAGGGAAGCTATAAAGATGCTTGAAAGCGAGCTGGATCAGCATTTCGTGACAGGATATTCTCAAAAGTTTTCAGTTACATCATTGGAGTATGCAAAAACTGCACTACTTTACACAGATTGGCTGGAAATAAGTGGCCAGGCCTACTCAGATGAACTTATTCTCCGATACAAAGCAATTCAATCGATGCGCCCTGGTTGGGATAAGGCATCTTACCGCCTAGCAAAGCACCTCATCAAGGTTTACGAGGCTCAGCTGAGCCTGCCTCCCACACATCGACCTGATTCTTTCTATGAAGGGACAATTATGACCGAAATTATTCGTTTATTGGTGAATACACTTAAGAACGGCGTGAAGTACCATTCAGAGACATTACCAAAATTGATCACACTGTGGCTCGATTTTGGAGCGTCGTGCACGTCATTTGAAACTGCAAATCATTTTACAGACCCTAAGCAAAGGGATATGGTACTACGCGCACGACTTTCCAACCTGCGGACTGTCAATTCTATTATAACAAAATCCATCAGCAAGATCCCCATGTATATTTTCTACGCAGGGCTTCCACAACTTCTGAGCAGAGTTGGTCATCAAAACGAGGAAGTGTTTTCAGTGATGAAATCGATCATCGTTACCATGGGGCGATTGTATCCTGAGCAGGCTCTCTGGTCCCTTATAGAGGTGGCTAGTGATTCTTTAAACCCGACAGGAGCGACACGTCTCCGCAACAGTCGTGGGAGAGACATCTTAGATGCTCTTGGAAATTCGCGGGCGAAGTCAAAATCAAAAGGGGATCTTGCCAAACTGATTCAAAAATCAACGCTCCTTGTTGGTTCCTTTCGGTCACTGTGTTACTATCAGCAAGAACATATGCCCCGGATTCTTAAATTGGACGAAGCTGGGTTCGATGTAAAATCGTTTCCCTGTGATATAGCTGTGCCTGTGCAAAAGCTCATGAATTGCATTTTACCACATCCTGGAGAGGAAATGAGAACGCATGAGGCCTTTCCGGACCATGATGCCACTATTTTCAAAATTAGACGTGATGTTTACGTGCAACACTCTTTGCAGAAGCCGAAAAAGGTTACCATTATGGGAAAAGATGGCATCGAGTACCACTTGCTATGCAAGGGGAGGGATGATGTACGTAAAGATTCCCGCTTGATCGAATTCACGTCTGCAGTTAATGGTCTCTTGTCGAAAAATCAAGACTCCAGCGGACGCAACCTCAAAATAGAGTCTTATCGTGTCACCCCTATCGATGAAACTGCCGGCATTATTGAATGGGTTGATAACGCAAGGCCTATGAAAGCCATCATCGAACAAAACTTTGCCACTAGGGGAATACACTTCAATCTTGGCCGAGCCAAGCATCTCCTAGATCACCGGCTGGATCCCAGAGTGAGGCTTCAAAATTTTGAAAAGCTGTGCAAGCAATTCCCTTCTGTACTTTACGACTGGTTCGTAGACACGTTTCCTGATCCTGTCAGCTGGATCAGAGCCAGGACTTTCTATGCCCGCAGCGCAGCGGTTATGTCTATGGTCGGCTACATTTTGGGACTTGGGGACCGGCATCTTGAAAATCTTTTGCTGTTAAAAGACACTGGGTGTGTCTTGCATGTCGATTTTGACTGTCTCTTTGAAAAAGGGCTGACGTTTGCTGTACCAGAAGTAGTACCTTTCCGCCTCACAAAAAACATCGTTGACGCTATGGGTGTGCAAGGGTATGAGGGAACATTCAGAAAGGCGTGTGAAATCACACTAAGTCTTCTGAGGAACAACGAGGATCTCTTAATGACAATCCTTGAACCTTTCATTTACGACCCAGTGATAATCACGCATAGCAGCAAAAGAGGCGTTTCTAGTCCCCAGAACGCTCTCGAGAAAATTCGGGACAAAATCCGGGGGATTCAGAATCGCGATTCGACTGCTCTGTCAGTTGATGGGCAAGTTGAGCATCTGATACTTGAAGCCGCGTCGGCAGAAAATTTATCGCGCATGTATATTGGATGGGCGCCGTTCTTATAGTTACAGCCAGGAGCTATATAACTATTTATTTACCATGACAAAACTTACATAACATTAAAACAATTACACAAACGCACTTGTGGCAACCCATATACATTACGTACAATTACATAAAACAAGCAAAACAATGATCAATAATTATATAATAATGACAATACAATTTATTACGAAATACAAAATAATAACCAATAGGTAGAGCCTAAAAGATTAGTCACATAGACGTAGCTAAATACAATATTTAATTATGAATATAAAATATAAATATTAGACTATTAATTTTAAAATAAGATATAAATATAAATACTGGTAAAACAAAAATACGTTTCACTAAATAACTGAGCCGTTTTAGGGGTAAGGGTGAAATAGCAATATTTAGTTCGTTACGTATTATAACGTCATACATAGGGTTCGAAACGCCAGGCCAGCCGCCCCTAAACTGACACCTAAATTGACACATTCAAAATTATATATGATGGTTTCCGCAATAGGGCCCCTGACGGTCAGGCAAAGCTCTACAATCTATCAAATGTTTCAAAGCTCGATAAATACCTTCATGGAATGTTGGCAAGAAGGGCAAGAAGACTTTCTTGCCGTCTGTCATGACCCCTTCTTTGCTACAGCTGGAGCCGTGCTCAGATTTACGACAGTTCTAGCCGACCCTTCCTAACTTGACGTCAAGCATGACGGTGCGCGAAAAAAACCTAGTTTCTGCAATTATCCACAAAAAATCTCAGACAGACACATACCAATGTGAGACACGAACTAGGGGGCGTCAGCCCAGATTAGCACTTCGCCAACTCCGTTAACTTTTCGAACCGCAGCACCGTCCATGCGGCGAGGTGGCGATGTGCACCATTCAGCAACCCCTCTCATCTTGTTAGCGGCGGCCCGGCCCAGTCGGCTCAGTTGCCACACAGCGGGCCTGTAGCCCAGCTGCTCCACTCGGAGGTGCATCATATCCAGGCGGCTGGCCCAGTGATCCGTTACCCGCTTGCGCAGGTCGAACTCACCCACTGGATCATGGACTAGGTTATTATTGAGCCTCTGCAAGCCAGAATCTGTCCGGCGCCAACCCCTTAAAAGGAGTATTTGATAAGCTGCCATTCGGACGCTCGCCTGAGCCAATGTCGGCGCAAGTAACGTCATTGAAGAAAGGGCTGATGGGGCAACCACGTCGTGTTGCTCTCCCCTCACCAATGGTCGAGCAAGCTGTTGTTTCCTGAATGTTTGTTAAGAGCGTCGCTAAGCAGGTATACAGGTAGGCGATCGCGCGAACCTCTATCATCTAGACCTCATCTTTTGCAAGTAGTTATGCACCGCCGCTTCTGCCCGAGTCAGAATCATGCAAACCATACAGACGCCACCACTGTCAAAGCTAACTCTCACTATCACGAGTTTGCTGCCGGGTCCGCTACTCCTTGCACAGACATGTAATTGAGCCCGGAATTGCGACACGATGAGCAAGTTCAACTCTAGACACAGCCAGAAGAGTCACGCAGTAAACAATGCCAGGCAAATATCCGCTCGTAGAGTTAAGCCCCTTTCAAACTCACAACGCCCCCCCATCCAGTCTAAGTACGAATTGTACTCTAGGGCATGCAGCTCAGCAAGGTCTAAGATCCATCCACTCGTAATAGATACTCCGCGTTAGAAAAGTGCTTGCCACTGATAGTCTCTTATATCTCAATAGCACCAGTTTCTTCGACCTTTGAATTAAACTCCTACCAGCCCGTGGTGCGGTTCAAAGGGAGCTCCTTCTCCTCCAGGACAATATCAATTACAAGTATAAACTTGTTGGATAAAAGTGATAAGATCTCGGACGAAACGAACATTACCGCAAAGCGATTACTTCAACACTGACCCTACGAAAAGAACAACCTCCACAACTGCCGGGCTGCTCTGCTTCGGTATATCTCAAAGTCTGCCCTGGAGGACTGGAACAACGTTAACGGGGAGTATGATTCCAGATGTAGTCTCGCTTTCAATTGTCACGACATGAGGAAACCAGTCGGGAAAATTACGCCCGGGGGTATTAACAGTTGCAGGATAAAGTGGCTGCATACTTTGATAAGTCCCGCAGTTTCCTCGCCATGGAAATCCATTATAAAGGTCCATCAAATGCAAGCCTATAATACGTTTAACCGACAATTGAGGTTGGAACAGTCACGCTAACCTCGAACTCAATGTATTCTGCACTGCAACTGTCGCCACTAGGATGTTCAAACTATGCCCAAAAACTACAGCGGTTTTTGGTGATGATCATGACATATGAATTTTGACTCTCCCTAGAGCGGGCGGTTCTGAATTTGACTTTCTCGTGTTGCTCTTTGAAATTGTACGGACCAGGCCTTTCTTCCACTTCGAAGTGTAGCGACGCTACAGTTGTGTCGCCCGCAGTTAGGCTTTGAGCTCGATTTCGTCCACCCCTTTAGGTGCGCCGGTGCGTGGACGCGCTTAAGAAGGGTCTCGAGTCCTACCAACAAGCAGACCGGTCTACGTTTCGAGAGCAGAGAAGCTGAGACAGAGGTCCGCACAAACCAACTTGCGCCCGCCCGTGAACGCGCTCAAGAAGCGTCTTGAGACCTACCACAAGCATACCGGTCTACATTTCGACAGCAGAGAAGCCGAGACAGCGGTCCGCGCAAACCAAATTGCAAGATATAGCGCCAGTACTAGTTGAGCGCACTAGAAGAGAGACTCATGTTGAGGTGACACTTCAGGATGTGTCAGCACGGGTGCCCGCTCCACATCTTTCTGGTCTTGCTTCACGTTCTGATACCGCTGTAGGTCCTGACGTTCTTATGAGGGCAACGTGACGGGGAACCTGCAATTCCGGGGCTACTAATAGACACTATCCGTCTTTACTACAAGAGAGCTCATTCCAGGACAGAGGCTGGAACGGACCTTGCAGTGATACCCTAACCACGATCTCCGATGGGGATTATCGCAAGCAGTGAATAGGCCAGTATTCGGCTACTGCGTTGGCAGTGCGGCCCTGTGAAGAGCTAGATAATAGGTGCAACACATCGGCCATAGGTCTTGGATGTCCAAGAATTGCCGTGCTAGCAATGCAAACTGGACCGCAGAAGCGAGTACACGTATTCTGATGATTGGTGGGGGGCGCAGCACTTGCGAAAAGGTTAGCATACGTCTGTGCAGCTTTCGCCGGGTAATGCGTTTTGAGACAGCCCATTACGGGCCTCTGAAGCCCCGTTTAATAGAGTTCCATCGTTGAAGTCTATAGTCGTAAACATCGATAATGCTTTGCGACGGCCAAATATTCCTCGTGCGTTGCTGCTGCCGCTGCGAACGGGAGAATTCCCTCTACGGCTCACAATGTACATGCAGTAGCCAACGAATCTATGCCACTGCGTTTCTTTGACCTTGATGCCTATTCAGAAGTCCTAGCAGTCACAAAAGCAGCACAAACTGGTCGACACAGGTGTGACGCTAAACATGGCAGCAAATTGAAAAAGCTCAAAAATCGCTCCATCTCATTAACCTATCGACCCCATCTTCCGGGCCCCGTGTTAGAAAACCGCTCAAAGTTCTAGCATCTTCAAACACCGAACTTGCTTAACAACGTGAGCACGTGATCGCCCATTGACTAAAAGTGCAGAAGGCGCCCCGACGTAACACGGGCAACTGTTGGCACGAACCATGGTTCCGTATGAAGATATACGGGAAAAGAAGTCGATGGCGTGTATGAACTGCCGGAAACTCAAAGTGAAATGCATACACCCTGATCCAAATGATCCATCATCACCGTGTGCGCGATGTCTGAAGAGCAAAAAGGAGTGCAAGTACCAGGTGACACGCAAAAGGCGAGCCAATCGACTGGATATTTCTCCCACGCAAGCTTCGAGCAGCCCAAAGCTTAATTATAATGCTTCGAGGCCTGCAGATCAGCCGTACGGCTACATCCCCGGGCCCATTCCAAGTGGGGTCGGTCCCGTCTCGGGCGGCCCTGCTCTCACAAATACAGGGTTTGATGGGAATTTCCAACCGCAAATACCAATGACTTCGTCCAATCCAGCATTCATGGATCAACACTCATCACAAGTACCAATGTTCCTGAACGGCGCCTCACCAATGAGTCCTCCGTCACTAGACAGCTCTCAGTCAATGAGGCCGGTCGGCGGCACCCACAACGTGCCCGTCAAAGCGGATGAATATTTATTGCCGAATGAATTTGATATAACGGAGTCACAGCGCAAGAATTCGCTGACGCTGAGGGGAGAGCAGGGGCTGCGTCTTTTCCAGATCGAGGCCACTCCCAGGAACAGGTACATTTCTGAAAAGGTGATGGGAGTGCGCGATACTCTCATGCTCTCATGGAAAAAGATAACAGAGGCTGAGACCGAGAACGACCGCAATATTGACATGGTCGGCAACTACAAACCGGTTAACATCCCTCAGAATAACGTTGTGGCCCAGCATATAATCACTGCTGATGAGGCGTGGCGAAGAGTGCGAATTTACCGCGAGGAGATTTACCACTATCATCCCGTTGTTCACATTCTGGAGGACAAGACCGTGGACCAGCTGATTCAAGAAACACCGATTTTATTTCACTGTATCATGGATATCGCTTCTCTGAGAGATAAAGGACGACGTGAGTCGGTCTCTATGACAATTCATAATCTGGCCTTTTCTGCTGTGACCTTCGAAGTTTTGGTCAGAGGGAACAAAAACCTAGAGCTTTTGAATTCACTGATCCTGTTAATGCACTGGTATAACGAGCCCTATTTTGTGCACAGACAAAAAATGTATCTGCTGATTTCTATGATCCGGGCCCTTGCTTATGACCTGGGGTTGGGCGGACGCCAACCAAGAGCTGCAAGTATTTACACCAAAAATCCTGTGGAAGAGATTATAGCACCCCGGGCTCTATCAGACCATACGTCTAAGGAGGCTGTCTCAGCTTGGCTGGCTACGTTCTGCATGAGCCACTTGACAATGTCTTCTAACCAGGGTCCTAATGCCACGTTCTGGAATGAGTACACCGAGGACGCCATCAAAATGCTCTCACAGGAGCCTGTGATTTCGCCAAAAGAATTCAGACTCTGCGATTTAGCTGCATTTTGCAGCATCCAGGAGGAAATCACAACTAAAATTCTGAAAAAGAATAACGACTGCGCCGCTGTGGATTTTAGCGACCCTTCGGTGAGGATGATAGTTGAAGGACTTGATGACAAGATTGAGAAGGAGCGTGAGGAGAGGCCTGCGAGTTGCTATGGTACCTATCTTTGTACGAAAGCCTATCTCCACCAGTATGTCTTGTATAGCGAGTTCGACAGGATGAGGGGACGCTCATTGTTTACGAACTTGAGCCTTCGTGTGGACCCTACGCCCTTGCCGGATTTCGTGGTCAAGTCATTCACGACCTGTTTCGATTTCGCTCTGGCACATGCGCAGCTGGTCTTGGAGACGCCAATGGAAGATCTCGCACTGTGGCCAATGATCCGTCTCTCTAATATTGTATTCTGTGCTACTATTGTAGTCAAGTGTCGAATGGTGTGTCTGTTCAACAAAGCCTACGCTGACGCACGGTATATCCCAGAGACTGCGGTGGATACTGTAGCAGATCTCTGTCGCTATCTAGACAGGATATGTGAAGTGTGTCCGTACCTGAACTCCCACCGGACAATCAACTTCATGATCAAATTGGTTATCAGTCGTGCGGACTACGCAATCCATAACGTCCTTCGGGTGCTATCAGCCTCCGAATTGGATATCCGACGGACCGACGATACGCTTACCTCTATGACGTCGCCAATTATTGATGGGGGAACCAGCTTGGAGAATTTTAGGGGCGTGTCTCTTGAGGATATAGATAAGATGACACCAGAAAACGGGCCTTTACCGCAAATGGATCCAAGTGGACGGTTCTTGAGTGTACCAGAAGACCAGCTGTGGAACCTAGGCGACGACTTCTGGAAAGACATGCTGCCTAACGAAAAATTTGTTTATTTTGATTTTTGAAATATGTATAACATCGCACATAGACCGTACACCGCGACCACTTGTCTGCGTTACTCTGTCAACCTTGACGCCTGATCACCACTGATTAGCTTTGTCACATCAGGTGCGGGTGCAGGGGAATGTTTTGGCTAAATGAAAATTCCTTTTGGCGCCCGGCATTGTCCATCATAGTGGGTATGTTAGCAATGAGCTATTATATTACAGGGAGTTTTCTCTGGAGTTATCAGACGCGGTGGACGCAGCCAAGATACATCCTGTTCCGACTTTCTGGCGGCCTGCAGAACTTCACTGAGAGCGAGCTCAGTTATTATGATGGTACACGCCTGGACAGTCCTGTATATGTCGCGGTAGACGGTATGGTCTTCGATGTCACGGCCAAGGCAGAGACTTATGGGCCCAGTGGGCCGTATTCGTTCTTTGCGGGCAAAGACGCAGCTCGAGCTTTCGGGACCGGATGTTTCGCAACTGATCTGACCCATGACCTCCGAAACCTGGACGCAGACACTCTTGAGGCGATAAATCATTGGCAGCGGTTTTTTTATAACAACCCTAAGTACTGGCATGTCGGCTATGTGGAGCACCCACCAATTACCGGGCCACCTCCTGTGCCCTGTCGTGCGAGGCCAAAACCCAATTGAACTTGCATCCTCTTCTACAGAAGCCTTTACTCAAAAGAGCCCATCGGAACGCCAATCACGTAACCGGCCCCGCCAAAGGTCGCAAGTCGGCAGTTGAACTCGAGTGCGTGGTGCTGCACCGGGTCTGTGCACGTTATCCATGTATTATGATCTGAATGATATTGAAGCAGAAAGTCAACGTGTGCCCGCGAATTTTGAGATCACGATAGCTGGCTTGGGCCGGCAATCTGACGAGCAGAATATCGAACAGGGGGCAAAACTGGCGCTCCCAATGTGGCTTGCCATTCCCCTGGCCACTGCAGGGACCAGACACGACGGTTCTGCTGGGTTTGTGGACCTCGAGGAACCGAGCGCGTTCTCTGAGGATGTGCTCAACGCACTCAGATCGGATGCCGTGGTCGTCGACCTTTATGAGGAGTGCCCTGTGTTTACGCCGCTGGCACTCAGCTGGACAGCTATTTTTGATAATCCCCAGCTCGCTGAGGTTCTATACGATACGACGCAGCAGCGCCTGACGCGTATCTACGATAATGCCGTTGCCCTTAAGGGGCCGTGGGAGGGGTTTGACGAGTATGAACGCCGAGTGTACAAGAGTGCGCATAACGTTCGAAAAGACATGGCTCACTGGCAGAGCCTTTGATTCTGGTCGTAACAAAGCGCGATCGGTAACTGAGATGTCTTTCGAGGCACTTATCTGCGCGTCAGGCGGCATGCTGTTCCAAGCCGGCCATTTAAATTCCTCGCCTGCGCCACATATTAATTCTAGTTTTAAATCATTGATGCTTGCTTGCAGATATAATACACAGGTTCACCATCAGAACTGTCTTACTAGGGGCCGCTTTCTCTGGAAGTCTGGTACCTCGCCCTGTTTTTGCACGACATCGGCATGCACCCTGTCCAGTTGCTGTTCTTCATCTGCTGTCAACGTCTCGGTTGCGGCCCAGTCCCAGTGGGCTCCTACATCTGTCAAAGCTTTCGCAATGTCGGGTGAGTCCTCCTCCACCTCGGGGTCAAGGTCCGGCTGGTCAATGGTGGTCACATCTATGAGATGGTTTTGGGTGCCTTGAACAATGCGTGTGAGGTCTTGTTGATGTTTGGTCGACACAGCTGAGTACGCAGGGACCTCTGTATAGCTTGCCGACCTGTGGTCTGACAAGAGTGGCGTGGATTCTGCATGCCTCTTATTGCGCCCGCGCAGGCAGGATGCACAGATACCCATAATGTGTTACTGCTATTCGCTTCTTGGGCTACTCACGTCTGCGCTGCCGCTTAGTCGGATAAGGTTGACTTACGCCTTAGCTGTTCTAGCAGTACTGTGGTGAACGTCTGATACGCAGTACAACAGTCCAATATCGAACAGCTGCTCTCGATTTGTTTGTTCGGAGCCGTCACAGTAGCTTCACCAACTGCTATCAGACAACGCTGACTAAACGGGCAGCACAGGCTGCTGTTACATTTTACATTTCGGTGATGAGAACCTGAGTGTACTGTCTATCCTGGTACGATTTCACGAACTTGGCCTCGAAGTGATCTACCAAAAATCGTCTCAACGTTGACGGTGCGCATTCATGACATCTTGCCTCTCGCAGACCCCAAAGTTTGGGCCGTCCTGATACATGTCACCAATTTGCTCCCGTCCTCGACGTCAACGTAACGCATCGGACAGACCAGTTGAAAAGGCCGGTCATACTCATCAATTCGGGTCAGAGAAGTGACGGAGCACTCTGCTGTCCAGCTGTACTGACTCACTAAAGGGACGAATGACAAGGGCCACGAATACCTTTGCCTGGCTTTCCCCACCAATCTTCACTGGTATTCTTTAAGCCCCCCCACACTTACACACCCAACACTTTTTCCCAACTCGGACCTGTACTAATCCCAGTCCAGGCCCTGGCTGGCAACGCACCCACTCTGAACTCTAGTTAGCATATAAGTAGCTTTTTGTGGAATTGCTTAGTGCCCTGGCAAGGGCCCGTGAAATTGCCCACAGAGGTGACTTCATAGCTGTGTAACTGGCCTTTGACTATGACCGGGAAGCTCACGCAATGTGTCACTGGAAAACAGATGATATGTGGAGGCTTCTATATTGTCATGACGAGTGAAGTAAACATGTATAATGTATGGCCAGAGAATAAAATAACTGAAGCTGCTGCAGACTATGGAATTACCATGACACTAAAAGAAGAAAAGAAACGGAGGCAGAGTATCCAATAAAAAAACAAACAAACAACAACCAGCGACTAATACACATATTCAGATAATTTACATTGTGTGTCTCCTCAGCTCAAACCCTACTGCGGTAAACTGCTAAAATACAACGTTGGATTCAGTGTTAATGCTAACCGTGAATATCAAACCCCAGCATAACAGCGTCAAAGTACCAGCGTCAAGTGGACAAATGTTTAAAAAGTTGGTGAATACTCAGAACAAGTCACCCATGCCCTCCTCTTCCTCTTCGCTTTCCTCATCTTCTATGGTATGATGACGCCCTTTAGTTCCAATGTCCTGGGCACCATTAGAGTTATCGTTAATTGGTGGTGGGGAAGCTGGCGGCTTGCTGTCAGAAGCATCTTCCTCCACCTCATCCATATGTTCGTCATTATCAGAGTCCCTGTCAATGAAATCATCCTTCTCATTCTTGCGCTTTTTCCGCTCGGGCTCAGAAGACGCAGCCCGCTCTTCCTCCCACTTGCTGGCTTCCTCGTCCAATAGGCGACGTTCTTCAGCGAGTTTGCGCTCGCGCTCCTCCTCCTGTTCGCGTTTTCGCTTGCGTTCGGTTTCAAGGCGCTCGGACTCTTCCTGCTGGAGCTTCCGTGCTTCTTGGAGCTTGGACTCCAGTTTCGATTCGTAAGTTTTCTGTTGCTCCATAGCGCGTTCAAGCTGAGGCAGGATAGTTGCCTCACCTAGTTGCGACCGCTGCTCTAGATCCTTCGGTGGGAACGGGGAGTTTTTTTGCTGAGACATCTCGCGGATAGATATTATAGCTTCCTTCAATCCTTCCTGAGCTTTTTCGATATCCTTAGAAGTCCGCTGCTCGTCTGTCAAACGGCGAACTAGATCAGCGGCCTGGAATTTGATGAACGCGACATTGAATTTCAGGGCCGGGCTTTCGGGTTGCGCATGAAGAGCACGCTCACTGTAGTCAAGCGCAGTGCGCAGGGCCTCAATATCACGCTTCGTAATTCCCTGTGCATACCAGGACCGTCCGAGAAGGGCAAAGAGCGTAGAGTCAGGCGCATTTGTTCGGGCAAATGCCTGCTCATACATTTCGATCGCCTTTGTATAGTCTTTCAAGTCCATGTAACAATGCCCGCTGTTCACATACACACTAACGTCATTGATTGTCTCTCGGATCCGACCCAATATTTGTAAAGCCTGATAGACCCGCTTTGTTTCAGCCAATATTATGGCTATGCCCTGCGCAGCATAGGCGTTGTAGGGGTCTATCTGAAGAGCCTTGTCGAAAAACTCCGATGCCTTGTAATATGCCTTGTCCTTGCGTTCAGCATCCACGTCCTTACTCACACGTAGCTCTCGCGCATTCATTAAATAGAGATTTCCCATAGCAACAAGAGAGTAGGTATCGTGTTTGTCGATATCCATCAGCGTATGTTTATAATGCCGCTGTTCACTATCGTCATTTTTTGCATGCGGACCCCGTCTGTTTCTGCGCAAGTACCACCCTTCCAGTGCTCTGGCCGCCAGGTTATCATCACATTCTGACATTAGGGCATTCATGGCGCTTTCTCCGTCCTCTTCCGACCCCAATACGACGTCCAGGTAGCTAGTTCTTACAAGCGCGTCCGTGTATTCAGGGAAGCTCTTAAGAACATCATTGTAGCCAGCCCTAGCCTCATCAGGCTTGCCTGATGCATCCTCGAGTCGAGCCAAATTGTAGGAAATTGTAGGGGCAAACTCTTCATGATCCTGGCAGCGTAGAGCAACCTGAAATGATGCTCTCGCCTCGTCATACTTGCCACAGAAATACGCCAGAACACCCCTATTATTATAAATTGCCGCAGACAGATTCTCGGGGTCAATGTCTCTATCATCAACATAGGATGCGATGGCTTGCTCCATGTATTCGAGAGCCTTAGTCGGGGGCACCACTTTGGTTTGTTCATGAAGTTTAGCTAGCAGCAGGTAAATCTCGACCGGGATCTGCTCGCTAGCAGTCTTCTTCAAAGCCAAGTATTTTTCAAGAAGCTGGATAGCTTTCGACACCCGTTTCGGGTCTCCAGAGACACGGTAAGCGTATGCGAGTCCCGAGTAGAGCACTGCGCTTGAATTCTTTGGAAAATTAGTTGCAACTGTTTCCAACGTCAGTAGGGTCTCTGGTGAGTCAAGAGCCAGTTCCACTACTCCTTTGCCCACGGCGGCTGCCACATTATTCTTATCAATTTCGACGGCACGCTTGTATGATTTGAGAGCGCCCTCAAAGTCTTTGTTAAAGTGCTGCACACGTCCCTTCCAGAAGTGAGCATCACTCACCAGAGCAGGCAGTGTAGAGGTTTCCATAGCGTGCTCCGCGAGTTTGAGGACTGCCGGCATGTTTTGCCGCGAAAACAAATAGCTGGCTATGGTCACAGACGCCAGTGACGCGCTTCTATCACACTTGTAAGCGGTCTGCATATAGCCAATGGCCAGAGTGTAATCGCTCTCGAACTTTTCTCGCGTAGAAGGATGGTGAAGCGCCTCATCCAAGTAGTAAATGCCTAGCAACGCGTTGGCGGCAAGGGAAGAGGGATCAATTGTTAAAGCCCGCCTCCAAGCCCGAAACGCATGTGGCCTGTCACCTAACCGCCAAAAACAGAGCCCGATGCCAACCCTCGGATCGGGCCGAAACTCTGTCGACGGAGCCTGACGAAGGATGGATTGATACAGAGCAAGAGCACCTTTATAGTTTTTACGGTGGTAGAGCACACGGGCCCTTCCAAACTTTGCGAATATGTTGGCGTCGCCCGACTGACTGAGTACAGTCTGGAACGTTTGCAGGGACCCGTCAAAGTCACCAGCGTTCAACGCCAACAGACCCCTGGCAAGCGCTGTAGTTTCAGACGACCTGTCAACCTGGAACGCTTTGTTGCCAAAGCGCACTGCCTCCTCGTATACCTGCTTCCGTTGGGAAGTGGGCAGCCTCCTGAGCTCCCGTAGATAGAGCCAGCACAGTGACGAGTAGAACGGCATTTTATCCGCCTCACTCTGAATTATTGGTGCCTCAAGCCCCTTGGTTACCACCTCCACGGCATTAATATGCTGATTCTTACGTGCGTACGCCGATCCAAACGCCAGCCAGTACTGGGCAGCACTCTTCTCATTTTCGAGCAAGACGCAGATCTCGCTAGGATCCTCGGGGAGATCGTTGTCCAAGTCAATGGTGAGCACCTCGCCATCTGCCTCCAAGGGTACCTCGAGGATGTTGGACATACTGACAACGCCGTTAAGTCGCGGTCCTGAAGTTCTTTGAAGACAAGCGCCTGCTTACGCAAGCCCAAAGGTCGAGGAGTCAGAAGGAAAGAAATGGACCGTCAACCCAATGGCTGCGTTTGCGCGCACTAAGCAGGACATCCTGGACAGCCTCGGCGTCGTGGACTACTCTCCGAAGGGTTCCGTAGACAAAGAAATAGTGCCGCTAATCAACCTTGTCAACCAGCACCCCCACTTTGTCACCACGTCTTCGTGCGCAGGCCGCGTCTCCGTGTTCATAGAGGGTAGCAAAAGTCCGCGGCGGATCGGTGGCAAAGGCGACGGCGGGGCATGGCTATTCTTCACGCACGACCCGACCGAGCTGCAGAGCGACTGGGTCCGGGGCCTGCGCGAGTACGAGCATCCGGAGCCCGTGGACCGCAGCGAGCCCCACCGCTACGTCCTGTACAAGTTCGAGCCGTTTATCCTGCACGTGCGCTGTATCGACCGCGAGGCGGCTAACCGGCTGTACTCTGTGGCCATGGCGTGCGGGTTCCGTGAGACGGGCATTGGTCCCCACAACCTAGTAGCTATTCGCATCTCCATGCGCCTGGACGTTCCTATCGGCTACCTGGCCGGTCCCCACATTGCCATGCTCGTCCCCGCTGACTATCTAGGCGAGCTGGACCGAATCAGCCTCGAGCTGTTTGCCAAGAATAACCGGCGAATCTCAGAGCTCACCGAGCAGATTGGGCGACTTGCCGCCGAGAACACTACGGTGGCCGAGTCCAAGGAAGCGCGTCGCGCCAGAAAGCGCCGCGAAGGTCTGCAGCGCCAGGCAGCAAGCAGGGTGACACCGGCCCCAGCTGGCCAGGGCAACAGTGACAGTGAGGATCTTCAGGCGTTTCCTGCACTTTTAGCTTGACCTGCCTGTACTGTACGCCTAGCCACATTCCACCGCTCAGCCGTTACGCCCTCACAACCGCCCTCAGTCGTTCTGCGTAGCACAGTCGGCCGAGCCTTCACCTCCCGCACCAACCTTACCTTGTGCGTCTTGATGTGCATCCGCTACTGCAGCCACTGCATGACATCTCCCAAGACACGTTTGCAAGGGCAACTGGCACTGTTCAAAAACCCCTACATAGCACATAGCACCAATAAAGAGAGCATTCATGCACAAAGGGAGTATTCAAGCGCCATCACAAACCCTCATCTGTGGCTTAATGGGCCCCCGCTCAGCCGGCCACCTTCTAGCGCTCTGCCGATTATTCTAGGCCGGGTAGCAGCCTGAGCACGTGACTGAAATTTTTAGCAGGTTAGGTATAAGTGGGTGACGTTGCCATTTAACGACATCGCAAAATGAACGGACTTCAGAAGCACGTCGAGGAGAAGCTCAAATTCAAGGAGGAAGAGTACGCCGCCGACGCCAAAGACGCTGGTGTGGCCGAAACGCCCTTTGACGCCGAGGGCAAGCCCTACTCCAAGAACGCACTCAAGAAGATGCAGAAGGACCAGCAGAAGGAGGAGAAGAAGCAGGAGAAGGCCAACCGCCTTGCCGAGGAGCACGCCCATGCCGCAGGTGAGGAACCCGACATTTCTGTCGGCAAGTACGGCAAAGTCCCCGTGAACCAGTCGCGCGAGGAGGAGCGCAAGGGTGTCAAGCACCTGCCCGTGCACGAGATCAGCGCCCGCTACGCTGGCCAGGATGTCACCATCACTGGCCGCATCCAGCGCTCGCGCATGCACGGCAACAAGATGGTGTTCATGCTGCTGCGCCAGAACTACAGCTCGGTCCAGATCATCGTTGTGGCCGACAGCAAGCAGGTGTCGCGCCAGATGGTCAAGTGGGCCGCCGGCATTTCCCTTGAGAGCATCGTTGTTGTCACGGGCAAGGTGGTCAAGGCCCCCGAGACCATCACCAGTGCCACCGTCAAGGACGCCGAGGTGCAGGTCACCGAGATCCACACTGTGGCCGAGACCCCCGCTCAGCTGCCTATCCAGGTCGAGGATGCCACCCGCTCCGACGCCGCCGCCCAGAAGGAAGGTCTGCCTGCCGTCAACCTCGACACCCGTCTGGATGCCCGTGTCATTGACTTGCGCACCCCGACCAACCAGGCCATCTTTCGCATCCAGTCTGGCGTGACCAACCTGTTCCGCCAGTTCCTGCTGGACAACGACTTCACCGAAATTCACACCCCCAAGATGCTGTCTGCGCCTTCGGAGAGCGGTGCCAGCGCCTTTGAGGTCAACCGCGTCAAGGGCGGCAACCGTGCCTACCTGGCCCAGTCCCCGCAGCTGTACAAGCAGATGCTCATGGCCTCCGATTTTGACCGTGTTTTCGAGGTCGCCCCCGTGTTCCGTGCTGAGAACTCCAACACTCACCGCCACATGACCGAGTTTGTCGGTCTGGATCTCGAGATGGCTTTCCACGAGCACTACGATGACGTCGTCGAGCTGATTGGCAAACTTTTCGTGTACATCTTCACCAACCTTGAGAAGAAGTATGCCAAGGAGATCGCCGTTGCCGGCGAGCAGTACCCCGTCGAGCCTTTCCAGCTTCCTCCTGATGGCAAGCCCGTGCGCCTACTCTTCAAGGACGGAATTAAGCTCCTCCGCGAGAACGGTTTCCCCGACAAGAAAGAACTCGAGGACCTTACCACCGAAGAGGAGAAGGTTCTGGGCAAGCTTGTCAAGGACAAGTACCACACTGACTTTTACGTGCTCGACAAGTTCCCGCTTGATTGCCGTCCTTTCTACACCATGCCCGACCCTGTCGACCACAAGTACTCCAACTCGTACGATTTCTTTATGCGCGGCGAGGAAGTATTGTCCGGCGGCCAGCGTATCCACGACTCGGACATGCTTAAGAAGCGCATGCAGGCCCACGGTCTTGACCACACGAGTCCGGGCTTCAAGGACTACGTCGACGCTTTCAGCTTCGGTGCTCCCCCTCATGCTGGCGGTGGTATCGGCCTTGAACGCGTTGTCATGCTCTTCCTTGGTCTCAAGAACATCCGTCTGGCGTCACTATTCCCCCGTGATCCCAAGAGACACAGCCCTTGAACTAGTTCTATAGCTTTACAGTTCAACAGCTAGTTACCTTTAGCTTTGGTGTGCTTTACTGTTCTCGCTTGCAGCTATTCTTAGTCTTGGGGTTGCTGGTTAGCTCCTCAACGAGATCAGCGAGATCAACACGATCGTCCCGTGCTCGGGTCCTGCATGCCGCCAAGCAACAGCTGGGTGAGGGCCACAAATCAAGCGCCAAGCAACAGCTGGGTGAGGGCCACAAATTAGTGTAAATGTATTGTCTACTTATGTACTGCATCTGTGCGTGTTATTTCGGAGACCATCCAAACTGAGAAAGAAGAAAGAGGGTTCCGTGTTCTGGTCCATTTCGCACCTCGGAAATTCTAATCGCAGGGGTTTTTTGCAGATCCCACCAAAGTCACATCAACCAAACTTTTAGCTGGCGCTTCTTGCTTCTTATTCTACTGGCACTTCTTATTCCGCCGAAAAGCGCCAAATGCGTGCGTCCTGCATGTACCCAAAAGCCTTGAGCGTAGCATAAACAGCAGTTCTTTTTTGGCATTCGTCTATGAAATTTCCTGAAAACTCTAGACTAACATACCCGCATGGTTCACTGGTAGTGGTAATGCCTGGAAGCAGTCAAAATTCCGCCAGTTGTGATGTGCCACAACGACAACCATGCAGAAAATGGGACCACCTCATGCACGTGATGGGTGGCAAGAGGCTGCAACGAACAGGAGGCGTCAGCTCGTATGAAACTTGGCAGCTAGGATGAACGACTCAATCCCTCGAATAAAAGTTTAGATGCAAGGATTTTCCTTAGTCCGGTCCCCGCGACACTCTGGAAGGCGTCGCCCGCCGCTAAACCGTACCCTTGTGGAAGCTGTCACTGAGTTTGACGCCACTTGCCTGCGAGGAACCTCTGTTGTGTAAGCATTCCAAATCCTCGAAAGTAGCGGTGGAGAACACTCGCTCTCGGTCAATCTGGACGAAAGAAACATCAAAGTGCAGGCATATATGCTAGACCGCGGGAAATATAGTTTGGGGGGGGGGGGGGGGTCAAAGGGGTTTTTAGGCAAGGAAACACCCCCTTTGGGGCCTTTTCGCTTAATTTTTGCTGGCGGCGTGCTGCGGGCCCATTGCAAAAATTT